>JAGFNQ010000588.1:88825-110046 GCA_024364735.1 Boesenbergia rotunda | reverse complement strand
AACTTAGAGACATATCCCAAATATTAGAAAAATTGGGTAAGAAAACAATTATACTAAGTCTTGGGCGATTAGACAAAGCTAACTCAAGATGATGTGTAATGTGGATCTTGACCATTTGTTTCCAAGAGTTGCATAAGATGTAATTGGTAAAATATTACCTACCTAATTATACAAAGTCATGGGCAATTAGCCAAAGCTAACTCAAGATGAGGTATAATATAAATCTTGTCCCACATGAATATGATCGCTATTTGATTTGGAGCTAGTAGTGTGGGCAAATTGAGTTTGCCTACATCCATATCTAGCCCTACCAAAGCTCTATGATTTAGTGTGAGTATCATTTAATTAAAGACCTAATTAAATGATCTAGATATGATACTTATTTCTGCATGTTTTACTGTTGTAGATCACTATGTTGTCTAACACATCAAATACTTTCTTTGCAATCCATCCTTGAGAAGGATAAGCTCAACGAAGCTAATTTCCTGGATTGGTACAGAAACTTGAGGATTGTCCTCAAACAAGAATGAAAATTATACATCCTAGAGCAACCTCTTCTAGAAGCACTCATCACTATCGTCACTTGTGCCAAAAAAGATGCTTACAAGAAGCATCAAGATGATGCACACGATGTATCATGCCTTATGTTTGCCACCATGAACTCTGAGCTTCAGAAGCAACATGAGAACATGGATGCATATGATATGGTTGAGCATCTAAAACAACTATGTCAAGGGCAAGCTAGGTACGAGCGGTTTGAGGTGTCTAAGGCCCTATTTGTATGCAAGATGCAAGAAGGAATTTCTGTAGGAACTCACATACTCAAGATGATTGGGTATGTCAAGAACCTTGAAAGACTAGGATTTCCACTGGGTCAAGAATTGACCACGAACCTTATCTTGCAATCATTGACGGAAGAGTACAATTAATTTGTCATGAACTATAACATGAATGAAATTGACAATCCATTACCTGAGATGCTCACCATGTTGAGAACTGCTGAACCCAATCTCAAGAAAACTAAGACCAGCAATGTACTGATGGTACAGAAGGGCAAAGGCAAATGGAAGCCTAAGGGCAAGGGTAAGTCCCATACCAATGGTATGATCACCTTTACAACAATGAAGGCCAAAGGCGGGGTGCCTAAGAAAGGGACCTGCTTCCACTATGGTGAGACTAGATATTGGAAAAGAAACTGCAAACTCTACCTAGAGGAAGTAAAGAAGAAAAGAAGTGTAACTTCTACCTTAAGTATTTTTGTTACAGAAGTCCATCTATCTACTTTCTCTTCTTAGGTATTAGATACTGGTTGCACATCTTACATTTATACTAATGTGCAGGGCCTTCGAAGAGCTAGATCGTTGATAATGGGCAAAGTGGACCTACGAGTAGACAATGGTGCAAGAGTTGCTACTATAGTTGTAGAAACATATTCCCTATCTTTGCCTTCTGGGCTTATCTTAGAACTTGAGGAGTGCTTTTATATACCTACATTAACTAAGAACATAATTTCTGTATCTTGTTTGGATAAGAAAGGATTTTTATTTATCATAAAAGACAAATATTGTTCTATAATGTTAAATAGTATGTTCTATTGTAATGCACCACTTATGAATGAACTCTATGTTCTAGACTTAGAGAACCCAATCTATAACATAAATATCAAATGGTTCAAACCAAATGATTTGAACCAAACATATCTCTGGCATTGTCGCTTGGGTCATATAAATGAGAGTCGCATATCCCAACTCCATAATGATGGATTATTGGACTCATTTGATTTTGAATCATATGAGACATATGAATCTTGTCTTCTAGCCAAGATGGCCAAGACTCCATTTAGTGAACATGGTGAAAGAGTGACAGACTTGTTAGGACTCATACATACTGATGTATGTGACCCTTTCAATGTTGCAGCTAGAGGAGGCTATCAGTACTTTATTACTTTCACTGATGATGTCAGTAGATACGACTATGTGTATCTCATGAAACACAAATCGGAATCCTTTGAAAAGTTTAAAGAATTCGAGAGTGAAGTACAAAACCAAGTTTGCAAGAGTATTAAGATGCTTCGATCAGATCGAGGTGGTGAATACTTTAGCCAAGAGTTTCGTGACCATGTAGCTGAGTGTGGGATCATATCCCAACTCACTTCACCTGGAATACCATAGTGGAATGGTGTGTTTGAGAGGAGAACTCCTACTCTATTAGATATGGTACGATCGATGATGAGTCAGACAGATATTCCTACTTCCTTTTGGGGATTCGCTCTATAGACGACTCTTTTCACACCGAGCTCCATCAAAGGTTGTCATAAAGACACCATATACGATATGGACTGGGAAGAGTTCCATGATGTCTTTTATGAAGATTTGGGATTGTGAGGCTTACGTTCGACGTCAAGTCTCACACTACAAGAAAACCATATATTACCATCGGAATTCCGTCGGTAAGTGCGTTGGTAAATTCCGTCGGGATTGCTGTTTTTTATGGTAGTGCAGATAAACTAGGACCCAAATTGTTAGGATGTATACTACAAGCCTAGCTTGTGTATGGACATCTATATTTTGGAATAAGAATCATATGATCATTGTTTGCATTTTATATTTGATATATATGTTATTGTCCTTTACTTTACATTGTAGATAACATGGTGTGTGGTGCCACACAGAAGATCATGTTATCAGTCCCTTGTGAAGTATAAGTAGTGGCTCACAACCGAGATGGATTTAGACAAACCATTGGAATGGTTGTAGTGTAATTTGGTATTAGTCTATCTTAACTATATAATTACACTTGTACACTTTATGTGTATTGAGCAGGACCGACTTAGAGGTGATTCGATTTATACTGACTATATAATCGAATCAGACCTCAGATATTATGAAGTACATGCTCTTAATCCCGATATAATAACGGACACATGTACTTAATATCTATTTCTTTAATTTACCAATGGGCAAGATTTATTTGTTAAATCAATAGACCCGGTAAATTGGAAAATAATATTATTTACATGGTGTGTCGTTGATTATAGAAGGAAACCGTGTCCTAATGCGTTAGGATGATGATGATATCCCCTTGAGGAGCTCATAAAGTTCATCATGTAAATCCTGCAGGTGGACTTGGTCCGACATGATGATAAGGTTGAGTGGTACTACTCATAGAGTTAGATATTAATTAATTAAATTATCAATAATTTAATTAATTAATGGACATGCGAGATCTTAAATACGGGGAGATAATGTACACATAATATGGTGGAGCCCATATTTAATTATGGGGTTGGTGCGATAGTCCAATGGTAACCCATTAGTGGAGCGGGTTATCATTAATGGGTCAGGCTTAGGATCTATTAGGAGACCAAAATCAACTCCTCCTCATGGTCCCTATTATAGCATATATATACCTCATGAGTCATGAGACCAAGACATCATAATTAACCCTAAGTCTCTATTATTCTCTCCCCCCTCTCTCTCTCCCCTAGGGTTGGCACCGACAGCTTGGAGGAGGAAGAAGCAAGTGTCACAAGGGGAGAGGAAGAAGATACTTCATCTTCTTCTCTTCATCTCTCCTCCTTCCTTGGGTGCTCGGCTTCAACAGGTCAAGTAGGGGAAAAGAGTGGCCGGCGGTGCACCAATCCTTGGTGTTCGCCGCCGTAAGCAAGAGGAGGGAGAAGAGTGGTTAGGGCTTGGGTTTTCCTCTTCTTCTTCTTTCTCCCTTCTTTCCTTTGGCCTGCGCATCCATGAAGGTGGAATAGGGCCGAAGGTGCAAGGTAGAAGGTGGGAAGTGGCCGGTGGCGCAAGGAGGAAGGTGACTCTTCTTCCTTTGGTGATCGGCGCAATCAAGAAGAAGTAAAAGGAGGGCTTTGGTGGCTTCGTTTCTTGGAAGGCCGTCACCCACATGACGTCTATGAAGAGGATAGAAATACAGTAGAAGATCAAGAGGTATAAATCTTGTTTTGTTTTAATCTTGTATCAAGTTTAATTCTTATCATGTTTTTGTCATGGACCCCGAATATAAACACAAAAACCGGTGATATAATTTTTCATCTTTTCCGTGGCTAATCGATGAAGGAGTTTGAATTTCTTGAACAACAAGTTTGTTCAAGCGATCACTCAATCAATTAGTACGATGATGAAAACGAGGATTT
The DNA here is from genome assembly GCA_024364735.1 of Boesenbergia rotunda. NCBI lineage: Eukaryota > Viridiplantae > Streptophyta > Magnoliopsida > Zingiberales > Zingiberaceae > Boesenbergia > Boesenbergia rotunda. The sequence continues at coordinate 105,893 of JAGFNQ010000588.1, read as the reverse complement.
GAATTTCTTGGTACAGTTTCCTTCCATTCGGATTTGTTTTAATTAATAAAATTTTAATCCGAGGACATGGAGAGGAATCCCGATGCAACCGAAACCAATACAAATATGGTAAGTGTTGTTTTGTAGGATATCCCAAGGAAACGATGGGATATTACTTCTACAATCCCATATTGGGTAAAATGTTTATCGCTAGAAATGACATTTTTCTAGAAAGAGAGTTTATTTCTAGAAGAAATAGTGGGAGTAAAATTCATCTTGAAGAAGTTCAAGATGCAGATAGTACTGAGACCTTGATGGACATTGAGCAGGCACCATAAAATATTATGGATCATGAGATTGTTGCACAAGAAGTTGTGGAGCAACAGCCTGTTCAAGTAGACCAACCTCTTCAGAAATCTGATAGGATACGTCGTCAGCCTAAGAGATACTCATTTCTCTTGTCTTACCATGATGACGTTATGCTTGTTGAGTTGAACGAGCCTACATCCTATAAAGAAGCTATGATGAGCCTAGATTCTGAGAAATGGCTAGAGACCATGAAGCCCGAAATGAAATCCATGTACACTAACTGAGTATGGACTTTGGTTGATCCACCTGAGGGGATTAAACCCATTGGGTGTAAGTGGGTCTTTAAAAGAAAGACTGACATGGATAGTCTTATGCATACCTATAAAGGGCGATTGGTAGCTAAAGGTTTCAAGCAGAGTCATGGTATCGACTATGATGAAACCTTTTTGCTAGTTGCGATGCTTAGGTCTATTCGGATCATGCTTGCTATTGCAACTTACCATGATTATGAAATCTGGCAGATGTATATCAAAACCACATTCCTAAATGGAAATATACTCGAGGATGTGTACATGACACAACCTGTGGGTTTTGTAAATCCAGAGCATGCTGGAAATGTATGTAAGTTGCAAAAGTTCATTTATGGGCTAAAGCAAGCTTTTCTAACTTGGAATCTTCGATTCAATGATGTAATCAAAGTGTTTGGTTTCATCAAGAATGAAGATGAACCTTATGTCTATAAGAGGGTTAGTGGGAGCACAGTTATCTTCCTGATCTTGTTTGTGGATGACATACTCTTCATTGGAAATGATATCCCTTCACTATAGTCTATGACGACATGGTTAGGGAATTGTTTCTCAATGAAAGACTTAGGTGAAGCAGCCTATATCCTAGGCATCAAGATCTATAGAGATAGATCTAAGAGATTGCTTGGCTTAAGTCAAAGTACATATATTGACAAGGTGCTAAATTGTTTTGCCATACAGAATTCCAAGAAGGGATTTCGGCCGATGTCACATGGTGTGAGTCTTTCGAAGACTCAATGCCCCTCTTCTAAGGAGGAGAGAGACTGCATGGATCAGATCCCTTATACATCTGCTATAGGATCTATCAAGTACGCCATGCTTTGTATTCATCCAGATGTCTCGTATTCTTTGAGCATAATAAGCATATACCAGTCAGATCCAGGTAAAAGTCACTGGACATCTATCAAGAATATTTTTAAGTACTTACAAAGGACGAAAGAATATTTCTTGATATTTGGAGGCAATGAGGAGCTAGCTATAAAGGGTTACAGTGATGCAAGCTTCCAAACCGACAGGGTGATTTTCGATCGCAATCAGTGTATGTATTTTGCTTGAATGGTGGCTCTGTGAGCTGGAAGAGTTTGAAGCAGGACACGGTCGCAGATTCTACAATAGAGGCCGAGTATATTGTTGCATCTGATGCAGCAAAGGAGGTTGTTTGGATCCGGAAGTTCATTACAGAGCTTGGTGTGGTTCCTAGTATAGCAGACCTAATAGACCTCTATTGTGACAACAATGGGGCTATTGCACAGGCTAAGGAACCTCGCTTTCATTGGCGGACTAAACACATACTACGGCGTTTCCATCTCATTCGAGAGATCATCGATAGGGGAAATGTGAGAATATGTAGAGTACCCACTGATGCTAACATCGCGAATCCTTTGACCAAGGCTTTGACACAGAGGAAGCATGATAGTCACACTAGGTCACTGGGTATTAGATATTATAGTGATTGACACTAGTACTAATGAGAGATTGTTAGTGGGAGCCTTAGAGCCAATTATGTCATGATTGACTAAGGGCTTTTGTATCATATTCTATTATTAATAAAGACAAGTTTGGTTATTATGCTTACTTAATATTTGTGACAAATAACTAAGTATAATAATGCCCTTGGGTAGTAGGTTCTTATCAACATCATATCGATTGGTTGAATCGATAGTGAGATGATGTAGAGAACACTACACTAAACCATTCCTAGTCAAGCATTAATATTCAAGGACAATATTAATGCATGGAGTTTAGCATGTAGGTCAATTGATGACTTGAGCTCATAAGTCATGGAAATGTAATATCAAGTTGACACATGGGTATACATTAGAGAATGTGTATTGAATTGACCCACCATGAGAAAGTTTCATAGATTGTCATATGAATGTCATAAATGACTATTAGTATGAATGGTTCTTAGACCTGAAGTCACTACGGTTTCCTACATAAGGAGTTATATACTTTGACATCGTCAAACATCACCCGTAATAAGGTGAACTATAAAGGCGATCACTGAGTATGTAATGAATTATGCGGAGGGATGTGAGTGATGTAGATGAGATCTATCTCTCCCATATGACGAGAGTGATATATGTGGGCCTCTTGATTGAGTAGGACTACTAAAATGCATAGTCATGCTCAAATGAGGTAATATGAGATATTGAGCTCATTTGTTTGAGTGAGTCTACTCGAGGATCAAGAAACATAAATATTGATCGAGAATGACACGGTCTATGCCTCATTGGTCAATCTAGATATCGAGGATAGAAGGACAAGGTCATAACATTGTCATAGTCACGGAGGTTAAGTCGGATCTCGACTTTCTCGACACTTTGGGTAATAATGATGTATTGCTAGATGCCACTCATTGCTTATGTGTCTAAAGCGGTTTAGACACATTGTCAATATTACGACAACCTATTGGGTCACACACTAAGGACACGATGCTTCGGAGATTAATTGATCTTAGTTTGACTAAGATTTGATCTGAATTGGATTAATTGAGATTTGATCTGAATTGGATTAATTGAGTTAGACTTAAGTGAATTCAATTGGATTATGAGATTGAGATCTAATTTGAGTTAGACTTATTTACATTAGACTCAACCACATTTGAATGAGATATTAATTTATTAAAATATTTAATAAATTAATAATAAAGGAAGATGAAAAATTTCTCTTCATTGGATGAAGAGAAGTTGAAGAGTCACATGAGAAACATGTGCTCTAATTGAGTTTTTATTAGCTTTAATGAAGGGAAGCTAAAGGGACAAAAACTCTTCATATTCACGGGATGAGTATAAAAAAGTTTTTCTTGTCATTTGGATGAACTATTTGTCATTTTTCTTCCCTTCCTTCCCTTGGCCGAAATCCCTTCTTCTCCCTCTCATTCTTGTTTTGTGAATCTCCTCTTGTGGCTAGCACAACAAAAGCGATTCTTCTCCGAAGCTTGAGAGACTGTGTTCGTGTTGATACGCATACATGCATAGACACTTGAACGTGCAAGAGATTCGACATTCCTCGGACAAGCTGGATAAGCGAAGGGCACGTGCCAAAAATATACTTATAAGATAGAAATTTATAGATCTAACTTTGTATGAGTTTTCTTTCGCATTGATTGCTCTTGAGATCTATTATTTCCGTTGTGATTTTATATATTTTTGTCTACAAATCCCTATAGAAGTCACTTGTCTAGGCCCCGTCCGCGTCCACTCCAACGCCGTTAAAACTTCCTTGGCGCGATACGCCATTACAGCAGGTGACATGATTCGCTGACGCCCGGCATCCCAAACCACCCTCCCCCATGCCCCGACCTTTTCCCCATGTCGCCGTCCCATTCACTCGTCATCGCTTCATCTTCATCATCGATTTCTTTATTTCATCATCTGTTGTATATTATTAAACATAAATTTTCAGTGCTTCTTTGAGATGCTCATCTTTTTACTCGATTTCTACTTCGGTGGGGCACTACTTGGTAGCGATCGATTGATCACCAAGAAGGAGAAAGAGGCGATGAGCCGGACGAAATCATTCCGATTAATTCCATCCAGTAAGTTGCATTTGACTCATTTTTCTTCCTAGAATGTTTTCTTTTGTTTGATCCCATCACAACCATGAATGAATCCCATTGCTCCTTCCCCTATTTCAAGATCTCAATCTTTCCTAGGTTTTATTTCCTAAAAGGAGTTCGACCAACTCCTGGATTCATGGCATCTACGAACTAGTCCAAAACATGTGAATGCCCTATCAACTCCTGGATTTATAGCTTCTATGGAGTTTTTTTTCACTCTAAGTTTTCTTTTACATATTCCATATTTCATCTTTGTATTTGTTTCTCAGTCTATAGTTCAATATTCTATCATCTTCGAAGAGCTCCTATCTTTGATTATGTTATCTGTTTGAGCTTTTCCTTATCAATATCTTTGTGCAGCATGCCGAGATATTGTTATAGAGAGTGAAACAATCACCAAAGTAATCAATGTCAAATGCACTTAAGCCATCATTGAAAGCACTGGTGGATATAGAGCTCTTAGGACATTTTGAACTAGATGTGAAAGTGGTTGTTGCATCATGCTTGAGTGAGATCACTAGAATTATAGCTCTTGAAATTCCATATGATGATGAACGAATGAAGGTTAATGTAGTTATGTTTTTTCTGCGTTTTTACATCTAATTGATTGTACATTTAGAACGTGTGGTGTTGGATATTTCACCATTACTTTTGTAATCTCTTCAAATTTGCTTAAATATTCATGAGATATTTCAGAGAATTATTCAATCATTTGAGAATTTGGATGATATCAAGTCGTTCTTAATTTCCCCAAGAGAGTTTCAGTTCTTGAAACCATTCAAAAGCTCGTTCATATGTCTTGATGTTGGATCTTGAATGTGATTCTTTGATTTTGGAAATGTTTTGTCATTTCCTGAAGACTTTAAGGTAACAAAAAATTTTTTATTCCTTTTCACTTATTCATCCCATTGTTTGGTGTAAGAGGAATTTTTTATTCCTATCATTGTTTTGCTCATGCAATAGTTTGCTTATTCTTATACTTCTTGGTACTTGTAAATTCTCCATCCTTTACAGTAGAAGTTGATAAATGTACTTTAAACATGCCAAATCATTCTGAGAAGATTTTTTCCACGATGGAAATGATAATAACACTTGTGTTAGAATAGAGTGAAGATATTTTCCTGGAGCTACTTTTATGCCTTCTAAGTAGTGTCAAAAGTGTTAATAAAGTAAATTTCTATCTCCTGAAAGTTACTAGTCTGAATGACACATTTCCCTAACTTAGCTAAATTTTAATCTCAGGATATCTCATCTACTATACACAGAATGGGTGAAAAAGTGATCGACAATTATTCCGGAAAGTTAAAATCTTATTTGTCAGAGTTATCCCAATCAGGTGACATTATTTTAACCGAGTACAATAAAGTTGTAACCTCTATATGCCTTCAGAATCTAGATAACTTGGAGCAAAACATTAATACCTCCAGTGAAATTATGTGCATTAACTATTCTAATGTTTGATTCCCTGCCAATGTGATTTGATGAAGTCCGCTTTTGTTAATGTTTGTCTCATGAACTCTGTCCCGGAAAGAGTAAATGACGATGACTAGGCACTGAAACTTTGCCCCTGTGGTAGTTACTGAGGTGGGAGGGGAACTTAGGGTCCTACGAAGTTAACACGAGCGTTAGGGGACACATTGACAGGGGTCCGGCGGAGTCCACTCCGACGCTCAAGTCAGTGTCCGTCGAGAAGAAAAGGTTGTGTAAAGTATAGAAGATGTCTAGAGTTGAGAGAGTGTAACCCCTTTACCGGGGGGTTGTACTACCTTTTATACTGACGTCGACAGACCAGACGTGCCCCCTCGATCGGTGCCACGTCTCGGATACTTAAGCCACACCCCCCTCTTTCGGCGGTTACAGGCTAGCCATTGAAACAGTTTGCGCCGTTATCCTGCTTCGGCCAGTGGTGCTAATTAAGGGTCATCATGACTCCGTGTGACAGGGAAGCTTATCCACAGACAGGTCGGGGGGGGGGGGGGGGTCTGTACTCGAGTTCGGCCGTTGCTGGGGCTCCGCCTCCCGAGTTGAACTCGGGGTCCTTCGGCCCAGGTGAGCACAAGCGCAGTGCCTCCCGAGGTGCTCTCAGGGCCCAATCCCTCGGGGTGAGCCTGGGGGGATCTTCTGGCTGACCTTCCCGGGCAGATCCCCCGAGGAAGATTCCGTGGTCCGGGCAGGAGAGTCTTTTCGATTCGAAGTGTCGCGTCCCACAGCTTCTTCATTCCACATGCCCGCCACAGGCTTATTCAAGCCTATCACAAGTCCCTTCCTTCAAGTCTGATCGAAGGAAATGTAGCTGACTGATCGGACTGCGGTGGTGATGGAGAAGCTGGGTCCTATCCTTTTTCACATTTTTCAAGTTTCGACCGGACCTTTGGACATATCTCGCGAGTCTCTTGACTCTGGCTGATTTTTTGAATATGTCTCGTACCCCTGAGAGCTTTGCGGCAGCCACGGTGACGCAATTGCTCAGCGCATGCAACAACGCCACGTGTCTTTTTCCTCGCTTTGCGGCGTACTGCGGGCCATACGAAGCGACGGCGATGAGGGCTAGTTGATCCCCGAGACAACCCGTTAATATCCTCAACCTGCCGACCTTCTATTGCCTCGGGGGATGTGTCATGTCCCTATAAAAGTGGGTGCAACGACGCCCTGCGGCAGCCTTACCCTAGTTGCCATCAAGAGTCCTCCTTACTTACTTGTCCTTCTCGCTGTCACATTTTTTTGACGGGAGTAAGTCCTCCTTCGTTCTGTCCTTCCCTCATTCTTTCCCCTTGGGTCCGATAGAGAAGATAAAGAAGTGTTTAAGGGGCCGATGAGTGCTCCTTGGGAGAATTGGGATTTCGTCCCGAGTGGTATGAGACCATCTCCTCCAAGGTTAAGTCGGAATCCCTCCAGGTTGCCTGTCAAAAATATGGCATTTCGGCAGATTGGGAGGTCAGGGTCCCTACCGCAAGTCAACCGCCGGTAACCACCGGTGAGCATTTGTACACCTTTTTCCTGGGACAACTAGAACTAGGGTTTCGTTTCCCTGTCCATCCTTATTTCATGAATGTTGCCCATTACTTCCGCATCCCGCTTCAACAGCTGACTCCGAACGCCTTCGCCCAGATGGGCGGGTCTCTCGTTCTCTTCAAGCTTTTCGACATTCCTCTGACCCCCCGATTCTTCCATTTCTTTTTCGTCCCCGTTGGATCTCATGGGGCGTTTGGCTTCACCGCTCGTGCTGGTCATAGATTTCTGAGGGGCCTTCCTGCCTCTCACAAGGTGTGGAAGGAATGATTTTTCTATATCCAGCTTCCCGAGCGTCCTTTCAGCGACATCCACTGGACGGAGAACTGGACGGAGAAATTTGTTTCGGAAAGAGTCGACGACGATGGCCAGGCACCGAAGCTTTGCCCCTGTGGTAGTTGTTGAGGTGGGGAGGAACTTGGGGTCCTACGAAGTTAACATGAGCGTTAGGGGATACGCCGGCAGGGGTCTGGCAGAGTCCACTCCGACGCTCAAGTCAATGTTCATCGAGAAGAAAAGCTTGCGAAAAGTACAGAAGATGTCTAGAGTTGAGAGAGTGTAACCTCTTTACTGGAGGGGTTACACTACCTTTTATACTGACGTCGACAGACCAGACGTGTCCCCTCGATCGGTGCCACGTCTCGGATACTTAAGCCACGCCCCCCTCTTTCGGCGGTTACAGGCTAACTATTGAAATGGTCTGCGCCGTTATCCTGCTTCGGCCTGTGGCGATAATTAAGGGTCATCATGACTCCGTGTGACGGGGAAGCTTATCCGCAGACAGGTCGGGGGGGGGGGGGGGTTCTGTACTCGAGTTCGGCTGTTGCTGGGGCTCCGCCTCCCGAGTTGATCTCGGGGTCCTTCGGCCCGGGTGAGCACAGGCGCGGTGCCTCCCGTGGTGCTCTCGGGGCCCAATCCCTCGGGGTGAGCCCGAGGGGATCTTCTGGCTGCTCTTCCCGAGCAGATCCCCCGAGGAAGATCCTGTGGCCCGGGCAGGAGAGTCTTTTCGATTCGAAGTGTTGCGTCCCGCAGCTTCTTCATCCCACATGCCCGCCATGGGCTTATTCAAGCCTATCACAAGTCCCTTCCTTCAAGTCTGATCGAAGGAAGTGTGGCTGACTGATCGGAATGCGGTGGTGATGGAGAAGCTGGGTCCTGTCCTTTTTCACATTTTTCAAGTTTCGACCGGACCTTCGGACATATCCCGTGAGTCTCTTGACTCTGGCTGATTTTTTGAATATGTCTCGTACCCCTGCGAGCTTTGCGGCAGCCAAGGTGACACAATTGCTCAGCGCATGCAACAGCGCCACATGTCTTTTTCCTCGCTTTGCGGCGTACTGCGGGACATACGAAGCGACGGCGATGAGGGCTAGACGATCCCCGAGACAGCCCATTAATATCCTCAACCTACCGACCTTCTATTGCCTCGGGGGATGTGTCGTGTCCCTATAAAAGTGAGTGCAACGGTGCCCTACGGCAGCCTTACCCTAGTTGCCGTCAAGAGCCCTCCTTACTTACTTGTCCTTCTCACTGTCGCATTTTTTCGACGGGAGTAAGTCCTTCATTCTGTCCTTCCCTCATTCTTTCCCCTTGGGTCCGATGGAGAAGATAAAGAAATCTTCAGGCGCCGATGAGTGCTCCTTGAGAGAATTGGGATTTTGTCCCGAGTGGTATGAGACCATCTCCTCCAAGGTTAATTCAGAATCTCTCCAGGCTGCCTGCCAAAAATATGACATTTCGGCAGATTGGGAGGTAAGGGTCCCTACCACAGGTCAACCGCCGGTAACCACTGGTGAGCATTTTTACACCTTTTTCCTGGGACAACTAGAACTAGGGCTTCGCTTGCCTGTCCATCCTTATTTCATGAATGTTGCCCATTACTTCCGCATCCCGCTTCAACAGCTGACTCTGAATGTCTTCGCCCAGATGGGCGGGGCTCTCATTCTCTTCAAGCTTTTCGACATTCCTCTGACCCACCCCCAGATTCTTCCATTTCTTTTTCGTCCCCGTTGGATCTCACGGGGTGTTTGGCTTCACCACTCGTGCTGGTCATAGATTTCTGGGGGGCCTTCCTTCCTCTCACAAGGGGTGGAAGGAACAATTTTTCTATATCCGGCTTCTCGAGCGTCCTTTCAGTGACATCCACTGGACGGAGAACTTGCCCCCTACCCCAGACCTTGGTGATTTCCAACAGGACATGGGATATCAGAGAGCTAAAAGTATCCTGGCTGGGATGGAATTCCATGGACTCCAGTTCGTGCAGTGCGAGGAACTCTTTTATCGGGCTGAGATTAGTCCGAAGATTACACCCCTCAACTCCAACCTTCATAAGTTGTTTTACACTTGGTACAATGCCTGGTTAATGCTGACTGATGCCTTCTCATCTTTTACCTCGCAGGCGACATTATGTTTTCTCTTGTGATGAATAAGCTCTTGAAGTGGGACCAGGCTAACGAACAGGCGTTGATCCCAGGGTCGGTATCTTCGACCCCCGCAGGAATCCCCTCTGAGGGTGGCGAAGTGGAGGGAGAGCTATCGGCGGGCCTAGCAGTGCCAGAGGTCCGCCAAGACAGTGGCGCCTTCGGGTCGCCCCTGGTCTTTAAAGGGGGGCCACCTGCCACCGTTTCGGAGGTTCCACAGGAAAAAGAGGCGTCTCCCCCATCTGTTGTACCTTCCGCAATCCATGTGCCTGAAAAGAAACGTCGAGAGCGGCGATCTCAATAGGATCACCTTCCAAAATGATTGAAGAAAGGCCTGCGATCGGCCGCCCCCGAGGATGCGGCTTCCCAGTCCTCGATCGTCAGGGCAGGATCTCCTTCCCCCGTCATTGCTATGTCTCTTCCCGTCACCGATGCCACATCCCCTCCAGTCGACCTTCCAGCCGTTCCTTGCGGCAAGGAGGTGTCCACGGGGCTGCCCCGCTCTCACCGGAAGGCTCCCAAGGCGAAGAAGAAAACGACCGCCAGTTCTCAGTCCATCCGCATAAAGGGGGTCACTATTGAGGTGTCGCCGAGCGCTTCAAGTTCAGAAGGAGATGTTCCTCACCCCAGTGACATCCCCGTCCAGTCCGAGCCTCTTGCTGAGGGGACTCCTGTTCTATCGTGGCTGGTAGCTGGATTAGCCTACTATCTGGGCATGCTGCATCAATCCTTACTGGAAGTAAATATCCTGAGTGCGCTCTTCATTTCATCTCAATATCCTTTTACTAGCTATCTGTATGTGCCCCACAGGTTGCCTCTAACTGCGCGGCCACTAGCCGCCTGCTGCATGCTGGAGGGGTTACTGAAAACCTCCTGCGGCGGGTGGCGGATGCTGAGGCAGAAACTGACTGGGCTCGCGAGACCAACCTCCTGCAGCTGGAGGTTAGCCGGGCCCTTCAAGAGAAAATTGAGCATTACCTGTTCGCCTTAATAACAGCCGAGGATACCCTGCATGGGTACAGGCTCTGGGAACGCCTTGGATCCGAGAGGAACCAAGCACTGGAATGGGAACTGCAGAAGCTATCACAAGAGCGGGAGCAACTCCAAGCTCGAACGGGGGAGCTAGCTGATCAAGTCGGCATCCTGGAGTCTGCTAAGAAGGTCTTGGAGGACCGGGGCGCAGAACGAGAGCGCCTGATGGCTTTGCGAGAACTCGACTTGGAACTATCGAGCTCTTATGCAGCCGATCTCCAGGATCAAGTGATCCAAGCTAAAGCACAAGCTGCTGCTGTTACCCAGAAGCTCCAAGAGGTGCAAGAGGTTCATGCACACTTGCTCCAAGAGGTGGAGACATTGAAATCTGCCAAAGTGGAAGCCGAAGCCAAGGTACAACAACAATAGAGGGATCATGTAATTCATGTATCCCAGAATGAGGCAGGGTTCAAGGCCAAATTCTTATAATCGGAGAAGTATGCCGCGGTAGTAGCCTCACAAGCATTCAAGCGCCTCAAACAGGGCTTCTACGGCGCTATCAAGCAGCTGGAGAAGGACCAACTACTAAAACCTGGCTCCGACTTGCGCGCAATAACTGTCCAGCATGTCTGGGATTATCTATCCGCTGAAGATCAGGCTTTATAGGACACCTCCTATCATGTGCCTAGCCCCCCTGATCGACCTTTGGCCGCTGTAGCCTCTTCTTTTAAATCTCTCTTTTCTAGGACGAATGTTTGCTTGATTTGACATCGAACTTCTATACCGCCGAACTTCTTATTTTCAGAGTGATTTCCTGTTTCCCTTAAAAATGTCCAGTTTCAGGCCCAGGTTGCTCGAGCAAGCGGGAGGCTTTTATCCGTTCTTGGCTGGGCCTATACTGCTCCAAGGCCAAGTCTACACACCGAGAGGCTGTAGGGTTTAATCAGCTCTTGGCCGGGCGTGTACAGCTCCGAGGCCAAGCCTACAAACTGAGAGACTGTAGGGTTTAATCAGCTCTTGGCCGGGCGTGTACAGCTTCGAGGCCAAGCCTACACATCAAGAGGCAGTAGAGTTTAATCAGCTCTTGGTCGGGCGTGTACAGCTTCGAAGCCAAGCCTACACACCGAGAGGCTGTAGGGTTTAATCAGCTCTTGGCCGGGTGTGTATAGCTCGAAGGCCAAGCCTACACACCGAGAGGCTGTAGGATTTAATCAGCTCTTGGTAGTGCGTGTATAGCTCCGAGGCCAAGCCTATACACCGAGAGACTGTAGGGTTTAATCAGCTCTTGGTTGGGCGTGTACAGCTCCGAAGCCAAGCCTACACACCAAGAGGCTGTAGGGTTTAATCAGCTCTTGGCCGAGCATGTACAGCTCCGAGGCCAAGCCTACACACCGAGAGACTATAGGGTTTAATCCGCTCTTGGCCGGGCGTGTACAGCTCCGAGGCCAAGCCTACACATTGAGAGGCTGTAGGGTTTAATCAGCTCTTGGCCGGGCGTATACAACTTCGAGGCCAAGCCTACACACTGAGAAGTTGTAGGGTTTAATCCGTTTTTGGCCGGGCGTGTACAGCTCCGAGGCCAAGCCTACACACCGAGAGGCTGTAGGGTTTAATCAGCTCTTGGCTGGGCGTGTACAGCTCCGAGGCCAAGCCTACACACTGAGAGGCTGTAGGGTTTAATCGGCTCTTGGCTGGGCGTGTACAGCTCCGAGGCTAAGCCTACACATCGAAAGGTTGTAGGGTTTAATCCGCTCTTGGCCGAGCGTGTATAGCTCCGAGGCCAAGCCTACACACCGAGAGGCTGTAGGGTTTAATCAGCTCTTGGCCTAGCGTGTACAACTCTGAGGCCACGCCTACTGGTAGTGGCCCACAACAGGTGTCACGAATGAGCCTCAAATTTAAATATTTATAAACAGAAAACACTTGGCTAACAAAATGGGAATGTAGTATAGGGGCCTCAGGTTGTATTTTTCTAAGGACTAGTTGTGAATGCTTAATTCAAGCCTTGAAATGGTTTGTCGTTTGATTATTTGAGGTTTCTAATAAAATGGGGGGTTTTGACGATAAGGAAATGACAATATGAAATAGAATAGAATGAACTCAACTAAAGCATGGAATGAATAGGAAATTACAAGAACTATACTTAACCTAGTGGAAGAGCTAAGCACTTAAATTCCAACGATTGAATTGAAATTAAAGAACTAATTGCAGAAAACTAATTGCAAGGGATTAAAACTAAGCGAAGCAATGCTTAAGAACTTGACTTGAATTGTAATGCAAGCAAACTAGAGCAATTGAAGAAATACATGTTTAAAACCAAAATTATTCTAAATTGAACATCAAGTCAATTCATCATCATGTCTTCCCTTTGCCGTCAGACAAATGTTAAGCTATGAACCCCCTAGCTTAAAAATCAGTGAAGAAAACCTCCTTTGATCAGTTTGCTCTGTATTGCTCTTCCTGATCGGTCAGCCGATCGATCAGGACCTCTTCTGATCGGTCACGGGACCGATCAAAGTCATCTCTGTCTGGTCACAGCGATTGGTCAGTAGCTGAAAGCGATCCCCGATCACTTCCTTCTCGATTGGATGATTAGCGATCGACCTCGGAAACTATCAGAACACCTTCGAGAACCCCTCTACGTTGCTTCGACAGCTCCGGACGACGAAAACCAGCAATCAACAAGGATCGATCGGTAATCAGCAGCTTCGGCGAAACCCTCACCTTAACTCCTTCAGCTGCGAGATTCGGATTAGCGAATTGAACAAGAAAGTTACCTCGATGATCTGAGATCTTGAAGACGAATAGATGTTGATGTTAGGCGTGCGATCTGAGAAAAACTAGGTGGAAAACGATGAAGAAATTACCGAAAACTACTCTGCTCTGCGATCTGGCGATGACCTCGCGTCGACGGCCGAGCGGAGAGGGAATTCCCAATTTAAATTCTCCTTTTGAATTTTGGACGGCCGTGATCATCTTTATTACATCTCACGGTCGGATCTGCTCTGATCAAGCCCAAACCTCTCAAATCTCAATCAAGGGTCAAGATCTGCCTCTCAGTAGCTTGGATATATCATATTTGTGATGGACGGCTCAGATCTTCCTTTCTTTTGAATGGATGGTCTAGATCCTCTTGAGCTTGATCCAACGGTCAGATTGCTTCTTATTTGGATGAAATTTTCAGATCTTGATCTGTGGTCATGATTGACTCTATCTTGAACTCGGATTGATCAGAAGTTGACAGATGGCTCGGATCTCGCCGTTCCTTGATCGGACGGCTCATATTAATCCAAGGCTTGATCGTCTTGATCCGGATCCAATTCTGGCTCAAGTTTGTTCCAATCTGATCTAGGTCCATGGTTATTTGAAGCCTACAAAATTAGATTCTAAATTAATGCCAAAATATTTCAAATATAGAAAGAATTGTATCCAAAGATAAAATAGAAAGAATTCATGAAACCTAATGTAAATGCAAACTTAAACATATAAAAGTGGATCAAAATATGGATTTGAGAGCCTAATTTTAGCAACAAAATGGTAGTTATCAAATCCCCCACACTTACTCTTGGGTGTCTCGCACAAGCTAACTAGTACTCTAAGATGTATCCCCCTAGATTATTCTCACTCACAATTAGAAACAATTGAAAGGAAATTATCTAGGGTTGTTAATTCTCAAAAATCTAAACTCAATGGACTAGTATCTTGTCCTTAAATCAACAACTTAGCATACTTCATCCTTCATGACTCATTGAGATGAATTAACTGAAAAAACCTTTCAAAGGAAGTTTTAAAATGACTCTCTTCCTAAGTTCTACATTTTCGATGAAAGTGGAGCTCACTCAAACACAACATGTTTCTTGCACTACTATAAGCTTGCTTATTATCTACTCTCCACCATCATTCTTGATTTGGATCTACATCTACAAAAGCTTATTTGAACAAGTTAGGAAATATGAAATGATAAAATGGATATAGAAGTTTAATGAACATTGATACTAAAGGTTCATGATAAAGAAAGTAAAGAAATATGGTATGATGAGAAAAATATGGAAAAGAAATATGACATGATAAGGAAATATGGAAAAGTAAGAGAGTGGAAGACTTGGACACTCAAAAAATGTTTCTAATGCACTTTGCCCTCTTTTGATGTCCTCTCAATGAAATCAGAATTGTGGTGGAGCAGGGATCAACTAATTCGGATGAAAAACCTCAAGAAATAGTGTTGAATTCAGTGCCATTCTGTGCTAATTCTGTTGATCGATCACTGGACCAATCAGTCATTGCCTGTTCATTCTGGGGATCGATCTGGAATGCTTCTGATCGGTCAACCGACCGATCAGACCCTATACTGATCGGACTGGAGACCGATCAGGTGATGATCAGTAACTGAACTGTAGAATTTGAAGCTGACTTCTGCCGAGACTTCTCTTCATTCAATCAATAACTCACTCTTAAACTTCAATTAGCTCCTTGTTCACCACTTCAAATTCAAAATCTAACCCATCACTTACTTCCACTTCATGTTTCTCTTTGTTTTTTTTTTCTTTTCTTTTGTTTTTCAGCTGCTCTTCTTTCTGTTTTTTTTCTCTACAGTCGAATTCCTATTCTGTTTTTGCTTCCATTCTTTCCTTTCAATCCCTTACAATGGCTAGCTCCAACTCAAGGAAACTGAATTGTTCAGCCTTTCAAAATTTTTCAACTTGATAATATGGAATGTGGTCATCCTTTGCTCACTACTCGGAATGTGTCTTCAATATTTGATTCAATGAAACTTTTCAGCTTTTCAACTTGATAACTTTCCTTGCTCTTATTGTTTTCTGCCACTATCAATCTTGCAACCCCTCTTGGCACACAACTACACTTATTGATACACCAATTGCAACCTTCAATTGATCTCTACTTCAATTTCTTTTCCACTTAATACTTTCTTGAGCACATCATTTTCTTTCTTTTCGTTTCTTCTATGGTAGTGAAAATGAGCCTTCACTTCCCTTCACTAATCAATTCTTGCAACCCAAACTTGATACAAAAATCCTTCAAGTTGGCACACTTTTCTTGTAGGTTGCCAATGCTTGATTGTCCTCAATATTTGATAGAATGCTTGCATCCTCCCCACACTTAAACTTTTGTCCGTCTCGGGCAAAGTAACATCAAGAACATCAAAGTACCCAAGCCCATGGAAAATATGGTATGAACAGAAAAATAGGGGAAGAAATATAGAATATAGAGTAGGTCAACAAGAAATATAGCTAAATTGATATGAGAAAGGTAACAAAGTGATTCACCTCTCTAAATGTGGTCAAATCATAGAAATATAGTTTTGAAAGAACCTAAGCAAGTTCTAGAGTACAATCACATGTGTGTATCACAAAAATTAGGCTAATCCTCACTAGGTAAAAAGAATTCATCTCAAATCACCAATCTAGAGTCCATAACTAAGTAGTACTCAAGCATCTAAAAATTTCATCCATTGGCTCAAATTCTAAGTTTTAACAACCAAATTTAATTTGCTTTCAAAGGACTATAAAACGATATAGAGAGAATCTAAAAGAATACATTTATTCCTAACATGCAAGAAACAAAATGCCAAAAGGGATAAAATGGTGTCTACAATGACTCTTTATTCATTCTACACTACCTTAGCATTATTAGCAAGAACTAACTTTAAAAGAAAGATTTATTGCTAGAAACTTAAAAACGATATTCACAATGAAATCAGAGTGTAAGAAGAAATAACTCCCCTTCAAGTTGGGTAAAGAAACAAACCATCCATCTTGGGAGAACTATCCTCATGTAATCAATCTCATAGTGCACAACTTTCTCCCTTATCAATTTCGCATAAGTAAATTCCGATGGTCGGAGACGATTAAGGTTCAAAATCCATTCTTGGGGTAAGTAGTTACAAGTTACAAGTCATCTTGCAGTTTCTTCGCAAGTGACCTTCCTTGCCACAATGATGGCAAGTGTCTTTTAGGGTATTTTCAGTCTTTTTGGCCTTTTTCTTCTTTCCCTTATTCTGTTCTTTGGCCTTCCTCTTAGAACCTTTCTTCGAGGAACCAACTAACAGCACTGTCTTCTGTTCCTGCTTCACAGAAGGCTCTACAGTCTTCAGCAGGTTAAGCAACTCAGGAAACTGGTCTGGAGTTGCATCTTCAGGAGGACGGTTGGGAAGTAGATCTTCAAGGACATAAGCAAGCTTCTCTGTCTTGAGGACTATCCTCAGGTTTCGAAGCCATTCCATGAAGTTTGGCCTAGTCAGTTTATTGGTGTCCAAAATGGGACGCAAGTTTAGGGAAGACATGATCGAGTGATTATCCTAGAAATACAAATTGAGCTTATGAGAGAAGAATGATTAAAGAATGTATCATTATACATAAATTTAATCCTATTTATTTTACGAATTGAGTCATCCTTATTATCAATTCGGGAGATCGTAGGAACATCTCCAAATAGGTTGATATCCAACCATAGATAAGAACCACCATGGCTGTGGCCATCAAGTTTTTCTTAGC
>JAGFNQ010000588.1:48178-84667 GCA_024364735.1 Boesenbergia rotunda | reverse complement strand
TTGGCTATACGATTCCGACTACGCTGGATGTAAGTTGGATCGGAAAAGCACACGTGGGGGCTGTCAATTTCTAGGATCATCTTTAGTTAGTTGGTCAAGTCGGAAGCAACATTGTGTTGCTCTCTCCACGACCGAGGCAGAATATATTGCTATGGGAGAGAGCGTATCACAATTATTGTGGATGATTTACACTTTGGAGGACTATGGATTGAATTACAAGAGTGTGCAAGTGTTGTGTGACAATATTAGCACGATTAACCTAACCAAGAATCTAGTCCATCATTCTAGGACCATACATATTGAAGTGCGTCACCACTTCATTAGGGATCATGTAGGGGAGATATTGTACTCTCACATGTAGAGTCCAAATCAAACCTCGTTGACATTTTCACTAAACCACTCCCCGAAAATGAGTTTAGTTTCTTAAGAAGGGAGTTGGGAATGTGTCGCGCTTTATAGTTTTCAAAATGCATTCAAAACCCTTCATGATATGTTCTAATTGTTGGGAAACAATTGGGTAACTTTGGGGACATCTCACACAAACTATAAGGCTTACCAAAACGTTTTTGTATGCTAGATATGCGGTGAGATGCTAGGATCAACTCAATTTCTCAAATTGTCAATGCATCCCTTGAGAAATTAAGTTGACGAGATAAAAATTACTTCGATGACCAAGTATGGGGAAAACCAATGCATAACATATGTGTATTTGGCTCCATAGTCATACTTGGACATTCCAATCAAGGAAACTTGATTGGAAACTTGAATTTGGCACAATCTTGGTTAAAACTTGTTTGAATGATTGTTGACTGAGTTTGACTCCACTTGAATGGAGCAAAGTGATTGTCGAACCTTTAAGGACCTTTGATCCTTTTTTAGGGATCAATTATAGTCAGGGGATCACTTCCAAGTTCAATATTTTCCATCAGATTCCCACAGAAGTTGTGTAAATGTCTGAAACTAAAAGTTTCAGATCATATCTGGAAATTTCAGGAATCCTGATCGGTCACCCGACCGATCAGGCGAAGGGCTGATCGGTCCCCAGACCGATCTGACTCCCTCCTGCGTTGATCGGTTCATAGACCGATCAGAGGGGTCGACAGAGACTTAACAAAATCCTGATCAAACACTCTATGCTTGCCTGGATCAGTCCCCGGACCGATCTGGCACCCTGTAGTGATCGGTCCACAGATCGATCTGGGGGCTTCTGGAATATCACCCAATCCTACTGATCGCTTCTTGATCGATCAGCCGATCGATCAGGAGCCTGCCTGATCGGTCAGCCGACCGATCAGGACCAGTCCAGTCCGATCAGGCTAGAGCTTGATCGGTCCGAGCATTTCCAGATCGAACGGTGATCCGTTCGATCACATTAATTTCGGTTGGTGGACCGATCCACCAACCTAATAACTTTGCGAAAAACCTCTTCTCCCGAACCCTAGCGCTGGAAACCCTTTCTTGTGTATCTGTCTGCTGTGCGTGAGTCCTCTTCCTCCCTCTCCCTTGTGTGCGAGTTCCTGTGAAGATCTCTACGAGCTCTTCTCTGTTCTCAGCAAGTTCTCTACTTGCTCAGGATTTCTGCGCGTCTGTCTTGCGCCGAGATTTTCTTCTACTCGAGCCCCTCTTCCACTTTCCAGATCCTCTTAGAACTTCATCAATGGCACCAAAGTGAGTTTTTGGTTTAGTTTTTCTTGCAAATCGGTTCATAGTATATGTATTTGCGCTAATCATGGTCTATTTTTGTTGTTCTTGTGTTGTGCCATGACCTCCTATTTTGGCCGTGACCCACCTTTGCCATGTCCCACCTTTGATCGATTCTACCTTATGCTTACTTGATTATTTCTCCTATGACTAAATCTGGTATCTTTGATTGACTCTATCTTCATATGATCATGTCTTACCTTGTGTTCTTTTGATTATTGTGTTGTGATCAAATCTTGGGTCTATGATTCAACCCGTGTTTTTATCACTCTTGCTCAATTGACATAAACTATGTGCATGATCTATTCCAATCGTTAGAAAATCTTCTAAGGGAAAGGAACACGTAGAGGGCAGCTCGAAGGGCAAAGCCCCTTTGTCATCTGCGCCCTCCCGAAGGCCTCAGGCTTCCTCCAGTTTCGGTTTCCTAATGCTGCCTATGAATAGGCATTTCAATCCCGCACCTTTAAGTTACTTCCCTGCCGATCCATTGATGTTCCTTTTCTGACTGAACACTGTCCGTCGGTCATGGAGATAGTCATGTTTTACAACCTTGGCTTTCTCCTCTCTCTGAAGAGAACTATCAATTATGACCTTGTCTCCGAATTTTATAACAATCTTCAGCAAGGACCTCAGGGGGGCATCGAGTTCACTACTCAAGTTGCCAAGAGGAACCTTGATTTCTCTTACGAAATTCTAGCAGAATACTTGGGTGGTCGACGTTCACCCAACCTGTATTCGATCTATCCCGAGCTTCCTGATCCTCTGCTAGCCCCTTTTGCTGTCGTTACTCCTGATGATATCTATCAGCACTTCTTTGGTCATCCCCGCCCGACCGGTCTCGATGAGTTGGGTCCTGATTTTCCGACTTTTGCAGCCCTACGACTTGCTCCTGTTGACTACATCCTTTTCAAGATAATCACAAATTGCATCTTGCCCATCACCTCCAAGCCTTTAACTGAGATCCGTCCCTATCATTGCCTTATGCTCTACGGCATGCACCGCCGAATGGACTTCGATATCATGGAGAGCATCTTTCAGTCCATTCTATCTTATAGAGATCTGAGTCGCCGCACAGTCTATATGCCATTTGGTCATCTCATCACCGACTGGCTTATGTCAGTAGGTGTTGATGTCACCAAGGGCAGGACAGTGCCCATGGTCCGACAGGATTGCAGACTTGGCCGACGGGTATTTGCCAAGTTTGGCATCATCTTACGGGACCGCGATGGTGTTTTGGTTTGGAAGGATGGGAGGGGTCTCGATGAGCTACCTGGGGGAGGACCACATTTTCAGGCACCAGCTGATGCAGCTACACCTCAGGAGGCTCCCGCCGCTGCTGCTGCTGATGATTACTACTATGAGCCGGACCCGGATCTACGATGGCAGATTTCCGAGCTGGATCAGACGATCCAGTATGATCTTCATCTGCGAGAGCTTCATCGGGAGGAGATCCGTTCGGGTTTTCGATCATTTGACCGCAGACTGACCACGGTGGAGTCTGATGTCTCTGGGATCCATACACTGCAGCAGACGTGGTACGATGAGTGGTGCCGTCACATATTTCCGGGAGATGCGCCCTTAGCTAGTGCCTCACCAGGGCTCTTTGCTGCTGATGATGACACGATGGACGACCCTATGCAGGCTGACCCCCCCCCCCCCCCCCCCCCCCCCCCCCCCCGCTGACGATTGACTGTGCTCTGTGCTTGTTTGGTGATTTCAGACTATTTGACGGATCTGTCCATCCTGACTGTTGTTTGTTATGGCATGATGTTGACTTTGATGCGTGAATATGCATCTACTTGTTTGTCTGGATTATTATTTATGCATTTGACTATGACTAGATTTTGCATTATGATGCATCTGACATTTTGCATGTATTTTATATTTGCCCTATCATGTTTAGGATGTTGGCTTATATGTGCTCACTTGATTACTATCTGCCTGTATGCCTCATTCTATCTTATTATGCATGCTTATGATTTTGCTTATGATGCCTTGCCCATATGATACATATGTTTGTGTTACCATGCCCTACTCTTGTCATATGTATTCATACGTTTATCAAAAATATCAATCATATCATTGTTGATTTGGGATACCCCTAGGGTTGAGGGGGAGTATGGTTAAACTTAACAGCCCCTCTAGACCCTTTTCGGTATTCGACAAAGGGGGAGAGTGTTGATTGGTTAAGTTTAGGATGATTATATTGTAGGGGGAGGATCTTGATTCCCCTATGATTCTGAAAGTTGAGAGATTGATTGAGAATCCCTAAATTTAAAATCGGGTTGTCAAACAACAAAAAGGGGGAGATTGTTGATGCAGTCTGACCCTGATTGTTGTTTTGGTATTGACACCGATTTTAGTTTAGGTTGATGATTTTTATGATTATGGTTAAGTCCTGATCGGGGATTAGGCATGTTATGGAAAATCCTAGCTTGGAGAGCAAGGTGTTGGAAAATCCTAACCTGGAGGGTTAGGTGTGGAAAATCCTAGCTTGGAGGGCTAGGTGTTGAAAAGTCCTAATTCGGAAGGGTTGGGTGAAAATTCCTAGGTTGGAGGGCTAGGTGAAAAGTCCTAACTTGGAGGGTTAGGTGAAAATTCCCAACTTGGAGGGTTAGGTGAAAAATCCTGGCTTGGAGGGTCAGGTCCTAGCTTGGAGGGCTAGGTGTGGAAAGTTCTAACTCGGAAGGTTGGGTGAAAAGTCCTAGCTTGGAGGGCTAAGTGAAAAGTCCTAACTTGCAGGGTTAGGTGAAAAGTCCCAACTAGTGGGTTAGGTGAAAAATCCTGGCTTGGAGGGTCAGGTCCTAGCTTGGAGGGCT
The DNA here is from genome assembly GCA_024364735.1 of Boesenbergia rotunda. Lineage (NCBI taxonomy): Eukaryota > Viridiplantae > Streptophyta > Magnoliopsida > Zingiberales > Zingiberaceae > Boesenbergia > Boesenbergia rotunda. The sequence continues at coordinate 80,147 of JAGFNQ010000588.1, read as the reverse complement.
AGGTTGGATGAGACCCTAGCTTGGAGGGCTAGGTTGGAGCCCCTGGATCGGTTTGGTGACCGATCAGGGAGTTGGCACGATGCTCCTTAGTGGATCGGTCTGGTGGCCGATCCAGCGATGACTGATCAGACTAGTGACCCATCAGGGAGTATGCGTTTCACCCACTGCTTGGCTTCTGATCGGTCTGGTGACCGATCAGGTAGCACACAGTGAGGTTGAGTTCCCTTGCTGATCTGCTCCTGATCGGTCTGGTGACCGATCAGGATCACTGTGCAGATCGTTCAGGAGAACGATCTAGCATCGCAGGTTCCTCACTATGATCGATCAGGACGGAGACTGATCTGTCTGGTTATGACCTGATCGGTCCGGTGACCGATCAGGAGATTTGGACTGCGAAGCTTAGAAATCGCCCAGTAAAGGGGTGGATCGGTCTGGTGATCGATCTGTTAGTGATATGAGAGAAGTGTCCTAAGGCAATCGCCTTATGATTGTAAACATTTATTTTAATAAATGATAATTCACTATTTGAGTATACATGTTTGTGTATTTGATTGGGATCTTAAACTCATCTACTGAATGTCCGCAATACAACTCACAGCATAAGAGAATTTGTGATGGGATCACAACTAGTGATTATCTCTAAATGTGCAAATGTGAAGTATTGAAAATATCCCTAGTCGATGAATTGATAAATACGGACACTATCAATTCTGTTGAGACTAGCATGGGTTATTCTCTAATCAGCTGATTCTCAATGGTTGGTGACATTGGGATGTCCGGAGATAAACATGGATGCTAGTTAAGGGAACTAGTTCATTGGAGTGACTAGCAGTAAGACTTCATATGATTATCTATATAGATATGTCAATGAAGTTCTTACTGCGGCTTAAGTGCGATGTTCCTTTGACTTGCGGTGTTCAAGTCATCTTGGTCATGGAGACTTATACTTTAACATCTTAAGCAAGCATCTCCAAGGAGGTGTGGACTGAGGATGATTGGGTGTAAGCCGAAGTGCCCGAAGATGTTTGAACAGCCTACAAAGGATTCACCACTCCTTGCGAGGAGATGTATACCCAGGCCTATCGTCGGATTGTTACTCAAAACCTCTGGCCAGAGTATATCATGTTTAGAGTGCGAGTCGCTAAAATACATGAGAGTAATTAGAAATCCAAAGGACGAGAAAGACATTATTTGGGCTAGGTGTGACGTAGTCAGCCTAGTGGGGACTGACACAAATAGACCATGTCCTGAACCAAGTGAGTATAAGATGGTGAAGGGAATGGGGCACGATTCATTAGATCTGCTGAAGGGTTTCAGAATTACTTCTGAGGTCAACCGTTGATCTTTCGATTAATTGGGGGTCATGATGTACTACTAGGTGCCACTCATGATCGTTCTATAATTTGTTGATTATAGACGGCCAACATAAATCGAAAGCCTATTTAGTCACACGCACTACGAGTAATCCGAGGGATTTAAAACGAGTTGAAAATTGGATTTTCCGATCAAGAGAAATAAGGCGAATCTGAGTTAATCAGAGGCGCAATGGAAGCTAAAAATGGCTAAGTCTTTTGAAGGCTTATTAGGCGAATTAAATGAGTTTAATTCGCGATCGGTTCGGCTTGGTTTGGCCGGCCAAAGAGGGTGCCAAACCCCTTGGGTTGGCTGGCCACAAGAAGGGGATGAAACCAATTTAATTGGTTTAATTAATAAAATAAATCTAGTGCGATTTGTTTTATAAATTATGGATAAATAAATTTATGTAAAGAAATTTATATAAATAAATTTATAGAAATTTATTCTTTTTATGGAAATTAAAATGATCCATGGAATGGTTTATTTTAATTTTATAAAATCAATTATGAATTGATTTTCCATAATAAGAAAGTTTATAAATTTTTTATAAAATTTATTCCATAATAAAAGGAGAGATTAATTAGTTTTATTATAAAGTTAGTTATAATAAAACTTGGTTTAAACGGAATAATTCATAAGAGAATTTATAGGATAAATTTCTTATGATAACTAATTCCGTTAATTCCGTTAAGAGGGAGACTTGGCAAGGGAGATGCTACTATATAAAGGAACCAAAGGCAAGCCCTTAATTCCAATTGAGTAATCAAGAGATTAGAAGCTCTCTCCCTCTCTCTCTCTCTTATTCTCTTCTTCCCTTCTCCCAAGCTAGGGTCGGTGCCCCTTGTCCAAGCTAGGGCCGGCGCAACCTCAACCTCCCTTGAGGTTGCCGTGAGTCAACAAGAAGAAGGAGAAGCCAACCAAGTAGAAGAAGAAGCGGATCACAACTCCTCTCTTCCCGGAATTTTGATTCCGTTACTTTGGTGGTTAGTTTCCTATCTTTTCTCTTGATCTTATAGTTGTGCCTTTAGAGAATCTAGTAGTTCTCGTCGGCACAAAACTCGTGACTTTGCGAAGTCATCCCGAAGAGAACTCGGCATGGACGCGAATAGAGGCGAAGCTTCCAAGGGACGCTACGGTTGGATCTCGTCCCTTACTTCGAGTTACGCGAGGTACTTGGTAAATTAGTTTACTTTTCCGCAAAGTTTTAATTTATGATCATGTCAACACACCATAAGGTTGCATGCTAGATACGTGGTTAAAATAATTTAAGAAATTATTTTATGCTAATTCTTCCGCTGCACGTAAAAATTTAAAATTTTACGAACCCGTATCCTTGTCGACATGCACCCGGTCCCAACAGTGGTATCAGAGCCGGTTAGTGTTCGACATAATCATATAATTATTTTGCGAAAAACTTTGTCATGATCTCAATTTTGGAAAAAAAATTTCAATTATGGAAACTTTCAAATTATAATAAATTTTAGATTTAGGAATTTCTAAGTTTGGAAATCCTCATGAAATTTCGCAAACTTTTGAAATTTTCTAGTTTCTGAAATTTTATAATAATTGTGAAAACTTCCCATCTTTGGAAACTTTCCAATTTTGGAAATTTTTCTAATTTTAGAAATTTTTCAATTTTAGAAATATGTAAGTTTTCTTTGTACCAGAAACTTACAATTATTCTGAAAACCTATTTATGAAATCTCGCAATTTTGGGCACTTTCTTTTAAGAAAGTCTAGACAAATTCATGGACAGTTAATTGACAATTAAATTTGAATTAGTTTTTAAATTGACAACAAAATTCTTTATTTTGGATTGAGCCTCGGGGAGCCGTCCAATTTAAAGTTAATTGTTGTAATTTAATTTCTCAATTTTAATTGAAATTGTCATGTTTGAATTTGATTGAGCCTCGGGGAGCCATCCAATTGGATTTACAACAAATTACTTTTCTTTGGGTATCTGAGCCTCGGGGAGCCACCCTTAGAAAACGATTTGTTGTAATTAATTAAATCCATGAATAAAATATGTTTAAGTGGTGATGCTCTTACATATTGTTGTCTCCAAAATTAATTAGGAAAATGGTTTTCTATAGAGTTTCTTAAATGAGATTTTCATGAAAATAATATGTGGTTGAATTAAGGGATTTGTCTCTTAATTTAATAAGATTTGATTTAGAGAAATCAAAGTCTTAAAATATATTATTTCCGAAATTGATTATGACAATTTAGGAAATTGTTTCCCAAAACAATTCCTTAAATAAAGTATGAAATTAGAATTAGGAAATCCAGTTCCTAATTCAAATAATGAGACTTGATAAATTAAGTCACATACATACTTTATTAAGGAAATCGTTAGTCATGACATAATTCTATATCATGAATGTGCTTAGAAAAGAAAGGATGAGACCCAAAACCCCTTACAAAATATTAAGGCCAACACCTTCCATTAATATGGTTATAATCGGAATTTTGTTTCTCGTTTGGGTTGATGGACACATCCATGCCCGACTTGAACCTCAACATGTTCAAACCATGGAATTAGTTTATGAATAATATAGTTAGAGTCAGAGGTCAATCCTTAGTTTTGGTTGTTGGACACATCCAAGCCTGACTAAACGGTTGAATGAGCTCTAACCATATTAAAACTATTTCTTGATTAATGGGTCAGCCTTAAGCTTGGAGCATCGATTTGTTGTGCCACAGCCAAGGTCGATGCAAAGAGAGGTGCTGTTGGGTGCTATGTATAAAGTTGCATACTTGTTAATGAGTTAACAACCCAATGATTTATGCAAACTTTCAATTAGTCGATAGCATAAAGTGATAGTTACATATATGTGATGTGTAATCGGTATAATTACCTACCTTCATAGCTAAGAAAAACTTGATGGCCACAGCCATGGTTGTTCTTATCTATGGTTGGATATCAACCTATTTGGAGAAGCTCCTACAATCTCCCGAATTTATAAAAAGGGTTATTCAATTTGATAAATAAATAGGATTTTTAATTAATGTATATTGATACATTCTTTATCATTCTTCTCACATAAGCTCAATTTGTATTTCTAGGATAATCACTCGATCATGTCTTCTCTGAATTTGCGTTCCATTTTGAACACCAATAAACTGACTGGGCCAAACTTCATGGACTGGCTTCGAAACCTGAGGATAGTCCTTAAGGCAGAAAAGCTTACTTATGTCCTTGAAGATCAACTTCCCAACCGTCCTCCTGAAAATGCAACTCCAGACGAGTTTCCTGAGTTGCTCAACCTGCTGAAGACTGTAGAGCCTTCTGTGAAGCAGGATCAGAAGACGGTACTGTTAGTTGGTTCCTCGAAGAAAGGTTCTAAGAGGAAGGCCTAAGAACAGAATAAGGGAAAGAAGAAAAAGGCCAAAAAGACTGAAAAGATCCCAAAAGACACTTGCCATCTCTGTGGCAAGGAGGGTCACTGGCGAAGAAACTGCAAGGTTTATCTTGAGTCCTTGAAAGAGAAGGCATCCGATGCCCAATCCTCTTCAAGTATCTTCGTTATTGAATGTCACTCTATTTCCTCAAACACCTGGGTACTTGATACCGGGTGTAGCTCACATATATGTAATGACATACTGGGGCTAAGGAATAGAAGAAGACTCGTCCGGGGAGAAGCGGATTTGCGAGTTAGAAATGGAGCAAAGATTGCTGTTGTTGCCATCGGAACATATTTGCTAAAGCTCCCGACTGGACGTGTCTTAGAATTGGATAATTGTTATTTTGTTCCTTCGTTAATAAAGAACATTGTATCTATTTCATGTTTGAATGAAAAGGGTTATCATTTAACTTTTAGTAACAATTGTTGTTACATGACTTTAAATGACGTTCTTTATGGGAATGGAAAATTGTGCAATGGTATCTACACGTTAGATTTATCCAGTGACGTTTTCAATATCGAAGTTAGCAATAAACGTGCTCGAATAGATAATCGAATAGACTCCTACACTTGACATTGTCGTCTTGGCCATATAAGTAAGAAACGCATGACCGAATTACACCGATGTGGAATTTTGGAATCATTTGAACCCGGTTCATTTGATACATGCGAATCATGCTTAAAAGGCAAGATAACCAAATTACCCTTTTCCGGAAAAGGTAATCCAGTGGGAGAATTGCTTGGTCTAATACATACTGATGTATGTGGACCAATGTCAACTCTTGCACAAGGAGGCTATAGCTACTTCATCACCTTTATCGATGATCACTCACGATTCGGGTACGTGTTCTTGATGAAACACAAATCTGAAGCCTTTGAGAAATTCAAAGAGTTCAGAAATGAAGTAGATAAACAGCTTGGCAAAAGTATTAAAATACTTCGATCCGATCGGGGTGGTGAATACTTAAGTCAAGAGTTTCAAGATTATCTTAGGGACAATGGGATATTATCCCAATGGACTCCGCCGTATACACCACAGCATAATGGTGTATCTGAGAGGCGCAACCGAACCTTGATGGACATGGTTAGGTAAATGATGAATCATGCAACTCTTCCAAAATCCTTTTGGGGCTATGCACTTAAGACAGCTGTTTACTTACTAAACAGAGTCCCGACCAAGGTAGTCTCCACTACTCCATATGAGACATGGAATAGTAAGAAACCCACCTTAACTCACCTTAAGATATGGGGTTGTCCTGCTTATGTGAAGCGGATTGTATCAGACAAATTGGATGCTAAGTCTGATAAATGTCTATTTATTGGATACCCTAAGGAAACGAAGGGTTACCAATTCTATCATCCCTTAGAACAAAAGGTGTTTGTTTCAAGGCATGTTGTATTTCTGAAAAAAGAATTTCTTTTACAAGAAAACAGTGGGAGTGGCATTGAACTTGATGAAGTTCATGAAACTCCAATAGACATTACAGAGACACCTAGTCTAGACCCACAACCAATACCTCATAATGATGAGCTATCAGTTGAACCTAAAACTACACCACCTCTTCGTAGATCTGATAGGACACGCAATATTCCAGAGAGATACGGATTTCTCGTAAGTGAATCGAACGACGTGTTACTCATAAACGATGACGAACCTGTCAGTTTTGAAGACGTTCTGAAAAGTTCAGAAAGGGACAAATGGCTTGAGGCCATGAAGTCGGAAATGGATTCCATGTACGAAAACCAAGTATGGGACTTGGTTAACCCACCTGAAGGGATTAAGCCCATAGGGTGCAAGTGGGTTTTCAAGAAGAAAACTGACATGGAAGGTAATGTTGTTACCTTTAAGGCTAGATTAGTGGCAAAAGGATATCGTCATAAGCAAGGAATTGATTATGACGAGACCTATTCGTCAGTAGCAATACTTAAATCCATTCTGATGCTCCTAGCCATAGCAGCTCATTATGATTATGAGATATGGCAAATGGATGTGAAAACAACTTTCCTTAACGAAAACCTGCTTGAGGATGTATACATGATACAACCTGAAGGTTTCACATCGGTTGATAAAACCAAAGTATGCAAGCTTCGACGATCCATATATGGACTGAAGCAAGCATTTAGGTGCTGGAATATCCGTTTTGATGAGACAATCAAAGAGTTTGATTTCTTACAAAATCCTGACGAACCTTGTGTGTACAAGAAGGTTATTGGGAGTGCAGTCGTATTCCTAGTATTATATGTCGATGACATATTATGTTGGTGCAGAATGCACCAAAGTCAAACCTGTGTTTTGATAATGGCAACAAAGGTCAAAAGTTAAGTCTTACTTGTTGTCTAACAAGTTACTCTAGTGTACAGGAAAAGCCCTAGCGAAGGACTGCTAGGCACTGGCAAAGGAATGCCAGAGTCGAAAGCCCTAGCGAAGGAATGCTAGGCACCTGGTGAAGGAATGCCAGGGTAAAAAGCCCTAGCGAAGGACTGCTAGGCACCGGACGAAGGACAGCTCGGCATCCAAGCCCTGGCAAAGGACCGCCAGGCAAAAGTCCAACCAAAGGAGCGGTTGGCATCAGGTAAATTCTCCCGAGAGGAGTAGGTGAGGACGCGTTCCCCGTCGAGGGAACAGCAGGCGTCGGTTCGACCTAGGGCTCCATTTTGGAGACCAAAGTCAGAACCAAGACAGCTAAGGCTGTATAAAATAACAATTAATTGTTTTATTGTGTTTTGGACTAACCCTTGATGCAGGACCGAAGGAACGTGTGTCTGCAACTCAGAGAGCCTCAAAGGAGTGAGGCAGCAGCTGAGCAAGACGCCCTGAGTGTCCAGGGCGCCCTCAAGGTGAACCAGAACCAAGCGAAGCAAAATAGGGCTTCAGCTGCTTACTGGGCAAGGCGCCCTCAGCAGCGAAGGCGCCTTCGCCAGCCAAGGCTCCCTCAGCAGCCAGGGCGCCTCCGCGCCCAAGACTGCGAAGCTTCAGCTTTATCCAGAGCCGAGATTTCTGCGCGGAAGAAGTCAGCCAAGGCGCCCTCTACGACCAAGGCGCCCCCAGAGTCAAACTTATCCCTATTTGGATGAGATAACTGTTGACCGAGCTAAATCCGGATCGGCTGACACGTGGCAGGGCGCCCCCGACGTCCAGGGCGCCCCTGGGTGCTATAAATAGCACCCAACGCCCAAGCCTTCAACATCAACTTCGTAGCAAAGCTTCCACGCTCTTCTGTGCTCACGCCTTGTTCCAAAAACTGCCCAACTCGAGCGACGACGTCCTGCTGCTCCGGAAAGTCAACCCACAACCGGACGTCGGTAACAGAAGAAATTTTCTATTAAAAGTTTATAGTGCTATACTTGTAAATCTCTTTCTGTAAACTGATTTTACGTTCATATAGAATTGCCCAAAGTAAACGATCAACGATCGTGGGCCTTGGAGTAGGAGTCGACCTAGGCTCCGAACCAAGTAAAAAATACTGTGTTCGCGTGTCTTAATTTCTTTCCGCTGTGCAAATTGCTCTCTCTATAAATTCGAAAAGTTTTGTCGATATTCACCCCCCCTCTATCGACTCTATCGATCCAATAAGTGGTATCAGAGCGGGGAAGTTCAAACTTGGTGCAACCACCAGTTTGAAAAATTCTTTTCGGATTTTCTTTATTATTTTCGAATTTTTTTTCCCATTCGATTTTTTTTTCTCTCATTAATCGAGGTTGGTGCAACACCCCTCGATATTTTATTTCCCTTATCCAGCACTACTAATCCAAGACCTAGTCTTGGAAAATTTGTTTTTCTGTTAATTATTTGTTACAGATGGCCATGCAAAAGGGATTCAGCACCGCCAGACCTCCACTTTTCAGTGGAGAAGAATTTTCTTACTGGAAAAGTCGTATGGAGATCCACCTGAAAACTCAGGTGGATGTGGATCATCATCCAGTCCGGTCTGGAGATCCCCCGAAACGCTGAAGGACAACCACAAAGCTACTACGAATGGGACAACTCCCTTAAACGCAAGATAGAAGCCGACGCAAAAGCGACACAAACCCTACAATGCGGGCTGACAAAGGAAGAGCGGAACCGCGTGGGCCCCTTCAATAGTGCAAAGGAGCTATGGACAAAACTGATTGAGCAGCACGAAGGGACTTAAGATACTCGGATCAGCAAGAGGGATCTGCTACTAAACAAACTCTACACCATCAAGATGGCCGACAACGAAACAGCAGCCCAGCTCCACGCACGAATCCAAGAGGTAATGAACGGTCTTCACACAATAGGTCACAAGGTTGAAAATCGTGACCTAATAAGGTATGCTCTAAACGCCTTCCCTAGAAACACCTTGTGGGCATCTATGGTAGATGCATACAAGGTCTCTAGGGATCTTTCTAAAATAAAATTAGACGAATTATTTTCTGAACTAGAACTGCACGAACAAACTAACACCAATATGGTCGAGAAAGGTATTGCTTTTCTTGCAGGCAAAACTGGAAGGACAACGAAGAAGAAGCCTGAACCTGAAATCGAGTCTAACTCAGACTCAGATTCAGAAGAAGAAGAAAGAGATCAAACTAAGTTGGTCCGGCTCGCTCGAAGCTACTACAAGGAGCTAAAGAACCGAACCAACAAACGAAAAACCGGCTGAAGAAAGGACGAACCAACTGAACTAGCAAACAAGCCCAATGTGGCCTGCTACGAGTGCAAGAAAAAGGGCCACTACAAGTCAGAGTGCCCTAACCTAAAGGAGACTAAAAAGACGAGAAGAAAGAAGGCACTGCAAGCAACCTGGGACGAGTCTTCCTCAGAAGAAGAAGAAGAGGCACCCCAGTCCAACCTCCTAGCTCTGACCGCCTCAGATAAAGTCGAGACAGAGTCAGAATCAGAACAAGAGGACGACGAGCTGACCTTCACAGAAGACGTAGAAATTAAGGTAACAGGTTTTAATAGATCGCAATTAAGTGAACTAATTTCTTTTCTTTCTCGAGATTTGGCAAAAGCCAAACTCCGGGTTGAAACCCTCCGACAGGAAGTAAAACTCCTGAAAGAGGGAGCTGACTCTAAACCCTTAACCGAGAAGGTTCAGGAAGGAACTCCTACTCAAGTTGAAAAACTTGAAAAGGAGAACTCCTCCCTGAAAACTCAGGTTAAGGATCTTAGATCAGCTTTAGAACGATTTACATCTGGTTCCAAGGGTCTTGACATGATCCTTGGAAAACAGAAATCAGTTCTAAATCGATCCGGACTTGGCTACCGAACCAAATCCCGACAAAGATCATATTTGACTGTACTGAATCAGTCCAGAGGAAAAATTCAGGCATGGGTACCTAAACTGTGCCTGAACCAACCTACTGGATCAAATCAGTATTGGATCCCCAAGGACAAGATTCACATCTTGCCTAACCATCATCGTGGCTTTAGTCCAGGGGGAGCCAAACTGAAAACAATATTTATAGTTCATTAAAATTTAATTTTTTTGTGCAAATTGTTTGATTGATTGTTTATTTAAAATTTCTGCAAATTACCATGCTTAAAATTAGAAATGTTTAGTATAAGGACTGAACACACTTAACTGAAACTTGACAACATAGTATTGGGTGGAGGTGAGATGATAGTACGTTAGGGAAGCCAATTTGGCGGAACTAGCCGAAGCTACTGATCCAAGACCCAAACTAGTTAGATCAGAAATTTTTCAAAGAATAATTTTGAAAATGAAACTTCATTAAAAGGCTTTGTCTAGGAAAGGGTGGATGATCCCATAAGGCTACGACCAAAGAAGGCCTTGTGCCTCGCCAAGACCTGGAAGCCAATTTTTGAAATTCAAATTCAAATTATTTTTTGTCAAAATCGAATCTAACACAAAATTTCAGTTATTTATAGATTTGAACATCTTTTCAAAATTTCAAAATTATTTAAGTTTTCAAAATTTAATTGTTTTCAAAATTAATCAAAATTTTCAAAACTATCAAAACCTGTCTCACAAAACCTATAAGATTATCGTGATTGAAAACCCTAGATTTGGGTGAGACAGACTAGGCAGTGAAACTCAATTTAAGCTATTCCTGATTCTAATTGGATCCAAATCAAGAAAATTCTTTATGCGTAGGAACATAAAGATTTGGACCAATGGATGTTGGATAGCGGTTGCTCCAGACACATGACTGGAGATAAATTGAAGTTCACCAAACTCAAACTCAAAAACCTAGGCTCAGTGGCATTTGGCAATAATGCTACACTCAAGGTAATTGGGTCAGGTAATATTGAGCTTAAATCTGATTTCATTATTAAGAAAGTTCTATTGGTTGAAAACTTTAATTTTAACTTGCTTAGCATAAGTCAGTTATGTGATTCTGGTTACATAGTTACTTTCAACAATTCTAACTGCCTGATTTGAAATGAACAAGACTCAGAAATCATACTTAAGGGCACTAGGAAAAACAATATATACACTATAAATCTTCCCCTTATACCTAAATGTATGTTAACACAATTAGAACAATCAAACCTCTGGCATAGGAGATTAGGTCATACCAATTTGAGAACTATCTCAAAAATTACCCAACTTGGCTTAATCAAAGGTATCCCCAAAATCAAAAATAATGAAAACCTAATATGTGAATCATGTAATCAAGGTAAACAAACCAAATCCAATCACAAACTAATCCAGTTTGATTTAACTCAAACCACACTTGAGCTCCTGCACCTTGACCTATTTGATTCACATGGAGCCAAGTCACTAAGCGGGAACCGATACTGCTTAGTATTAGTTGATGATTACTCTAGGTTTACCTGGGTTAGGTTCTTAAAAACCAAAGATGAAACTCTAAACCTATTTATTGAATTCAGTAAACTAATTGAAAATCAAAACGACACTAAAATTAAAAGACTTAGGAGTGATCACGGGGGAGAATTTGAGAATCAACGGTTTGAGGAATTCTGTAAGGTAAATGGGTATTTACATGAATTTTCATGTCCTAGAATCCCCCAACAAAATGGGATAGTCGAGCGAAGGAATAGAACATTACAAGAAGCCGCTAGGGCTATGCTCAACGAATTTAAACTGGCAAACCAATTTTGGGCAGAAGCAACTAGTACAGCCTGTTATATCCAAAATAGGGTTTTGATTAACAAACGACACAACAAAACCCCCTATGAACTGTACTACCATAGACTCCCAAACCTACATTACCTAAGGGTCTTTGGGTGCAAAGTCCATATCCTAAACACCAAAGACTATTTAGGAAAATTTCAATCTAAGTCAAACCCAGGTATTTTCCTAGGGTATTCAACCACAAGTAGAGCCTATAGAGCTTACAACAAACAAACTAAGAAAATTGAAGAAACAATAAACTTAATTTTCGACGAAGAAATCAATTCAACATCTAATAATCCAGACCCAATTTCATCAAACTCTGACCAAGAAAATAATGAACAAATTATTGAACCATTAATTGAACCCTTACACGAATTAACTATTGAACCAATGAATGAATTAACTGAACCAAGAATCGAACCAACAAATGAACCAGCCCAAAGAGTCGAATCAAATAGTGAACCAAACCGACCAGCTGGACCTGAGGCTGAACCAAGCTCTAGAAGAACAAAGAAACCCAGACTTAGTCACCCAACTGATCAAATTGTGGGTGATCCAACTCTAGGAGTCAGGACTAGGTCCTCCTATAGGAACCTTAGCCAAATTGCTATGATATCAAAAATTGAACCCAAAACTATAGAGGAAGCCCTACCTGATCCTGATTGGATCATAGCGATGCAAGAAGAACTAGCTCAATTCGAGAGAAACCAAGTCTGGGAATTAGTACCTAAACCTGAGGGCAAATCCGTGATTGACACTAAGTGGGTCTTTAGGAATAAGCTGAATGATCAAGGAGAAATAGTCAGAAATAAAGCCCGCTTAGTAGCAAAGGGTTTCAGCCAAGTAGAGGGATTAGACTACGATGAAACATATGCCCCAGTAGCTAGACTTGAGTCCATTAGAATGTTGTTAGCCTTTGCATCCCATAAAGGATTTAAGTTATATCAAATGGATGTAAAGTCAGCTTTCTTAAATGGATTCATTAAAGAAGAAGTTTATGTAGGACAACCCCCAGGGTTTGAGGACTTAGACAAACCTAACCACGTTTACAAACTAACTAAAGCCTTATATGGGTTAAAACAAGCACCTAGGGCCTGGTATGAACGTTTATCAACCTACTTAACTTCTAAAGAATTCAAACAAGGCCAAATTGACTCAACTCTATTTATTAAAACTCTAGGAAAAGATATATTCATTGTCCAAATTTACGTAGATGACATAATTTTTGGATCCACCAACACAAACTTCTTAAAAGAGTTTGTCAAAATAATGGAAAATGAATTTGAAATGAGCTTAGTTGGTGAGCTTAACTTTTTCCTAGGCTTACAAATTAAACAAACTAAGGATGGAAACTACGTTCATCAATTTAAGTATGCTAAAGAATTGATAAAGAAATTTAAAATGGATAACTCTAAAAGTATAAGTACACCCATGGCCAGTAATATAAAAATAGATAGTGACCCTGATGGTAAACCAGTGGACCCCAAACTCTATAGGAGTATGGTAGGTAACCTACTGTACCTTACAGCCAGTAGACCTGACATTCTCTTTGCTGTAGGGATGTGTGCTAGGTACCAAACCTGTGCTAAGGAAACACACTTAGCTGCCCTAAAAAGAATACTCAGATATGTAAAGGGCACCCTAAATGTAGGAATTTGGTACCCTAGGACCTCAACTTTTGACTTGACAGGATACTCAGACTCTGATTATGCTGGATGCAAATTAGATAGAAAGAGCACAAGTGGAAGCTGCCAACTGTTAGGACAGAGTCTAGTTAGTTGGTGCAGCAGAAAACAACACTGTGTAGCCCTATCCACAACTGAAGCTGAGTATGTGGCCTTAGGAGAATGTGTAGCTCAACTTTTGTGGATGATGCATACACTAAAAGACTTCCAGCTCACCTACACCCAAACTCAAGTATTTATTGACAATATAAGTTCAATTAATTTTACTAAGAACCCAATCCAACATTCAAGAACCAAACATATAGAAGTCAAACATCATTTTGTAAGAGACCATGTAGCCAGGGGTGAAATAGTACTTAAACATATTGACTCTAAATCCAACTTAGCTGATATATTCACAAAACCCCTACCTGAATCCGAGTTCAGTTCACTAAGAAGGCAGTTAGGATTGTGCTCTGTAGAATAGATTAATTTTTTTTACCTGATTTAAATTTTTTTTTCTAAAAATAGAATTTGAAAAACTGCTTTACTCCATTTCAAAATCAGTTTTTATTTTCGACTTAGTTTTATTTTTTTTTCAAAACTACCCCCTTTAAAAATTTGGGATTTTTCGAAAATGGACTTAGCCTAGGCCCTAACCCTAGAACTGCATGAACCTATAGACTTAGAAGCCAGCATCTCACAAGCACCTTAGGGTACTTATGATTGATAACCTAGAAAGGGTTGAGATGCTTAGGTCTTTGCCTTAATTCAAGATGCTTTAAGTCAGTGCATCTGCAGTAATTGGGGCACTAAATACAACTTACACAGCAATCAAGTTAAGTGTCAAGCTTAGAAAATCTAATTTGAACAGAAACACTTAACTTGACTAACCCTAGTAAAAACTACTGTATATAACAGTTAGTAAGTAGCTAATTGGGTTAGACAGGTCCCTACAGAGAAAATTGGATGATTTGATTTCGTCAAATTATAAAATGGTTCAGTACAGCAAATTCCTTTATGAAATTTTTTTTGCTACATTTATCTGTTTTTGATATATGGCAAAGGGGGAGAGATAGGAAAGGAGAGAGTAAAACATTTTGCAGAAATATTTTTTTTTTAAAAAAATTTTTCTCTATCCTTTATTCAAAAAGTTTTCAAAATTTGCTTATCCTTTATTCAAAAAAAGTTTTCAAAATTTGCTTATCCTTTATTCAAAAAGCTTTAAAAAATACTTAAGCTTTTTAAAATTTTTCAAAAAGTACTTAGTAGAAGAACTTTTCAAAAACCTTTTCAAAGTTAGCTAAGTACTTAAGCAAAAATCTTCTTCAAATTATTTACTAAGTACTTAAGTTTTTCATTAACTAATTAAGTACTTAAGTTTTTCAAAATTAATTAAGTACTTAAGTTTTTCAAAATTAATTAAGTACTTAAGTTTTTCAAAATTACCTAAATCTTCCAAGTTCATTGAGTACTTAAATCTTCAAAATTATTAAGTACTTAAGCTTTCCAAATGTACTAAAAGACTTATTAAGTAATTAAGCTTTTGAAATCTTATCAAGTACTTAAGTTAACACTTTCCAGACTTGTGAGTACCTAAAACGCTTAAAGTTTTCAAAGTACAAATAAAGGTTTCTTAACCCTACGAAATTTTGAAAAAACTAGGGGGAGATTCTCTCCAGGGGGAGGGAACAAATTTCCTGCTTTTGATTAAACTTAGCTTTTTGAACTAAGGTTGCCATAAATCAAAAAGGGGGAGATTGTTGGTGCAGAATGCACCAAAGTCAAACCTGTGTTTTGATAATGACAACAAAGGTCAAAAGTTAAGTCTTACTTGTTGTCTAACAAGTTACTCTAGTGTACAGGAAAAGCCCTAGCGAAGGACTGCTAGGCACTCGCGAAGGAATGCCAGAGTCAAAAGCCCTAGCGATGGAATGCTAGGCACCTGGCGAAGAAATGCCAGGGTAAAAAGCCCTAGCGAAGGACTGCTAGGCACCGGGCGAAGGACAGCTCGACATCCAAGCCCTGGCAAAGGACCGCCAGGCAAAAGTCCAACCAAAGGAGCGGTTGGCATCAGGTAAATTCTCCTGAGAGGAGTAGGTGAGGATGCGTTCCCCGTCGAGGGAACAGTAGCCGTCGATTCGACCTAGGGCTCCATTTTGGAGACCAAAGTCAGAACCAAGACAGCTAAGGCTATATAAAATAACAATTAATTATTTTATAGTGTTTTGGACTAACCCTTGATGCAGGACCGAAGGAACGTGTGTCTGCAACTCAGAGAGCCTCAAAGGAGTGAGGCAGCAGCTGAGCAAGGCGCCCTGAGTGTCCAGGGCACCCTCAAGGTGAACCAGAACCAAGTGAAGCAAAAAAGGGCTTCAGCTGCTTACTGGGCAAGGCGCCCTCAGCAGCGAAGGCGCCTTCGCCAGCCAAGGCGCCCTCAGCAGCCAGGGCGCCTCCGCGCCCAAGACTGCGAAGCTTCAGCTTTATCCAGAGCCAAGATTTCTGCGCGGAAGAAGTCAGCCAAGGCGCCCTTTACGACCAAGGTGCCCCCAGAGTCAAACTTATCCCTATTTGGAGGGGATAACTGTTGACCGAGCTAAATCCGGATCGGCTGACACGTGGCAGGGCGCCCCCGACGTCCAGGGCACCCCTGGGTGCTATAAATAGCACCCAACGCCCAAGCCTTCAACATCAACTTCGTACCAAAGCTTCCACGCTCTTCTGTGCTCACGCCTTGTTCCATAAACTGCCCAACTCGAGCGACAACGTCCTGCTGCTCCGGAAAGTTAACCCACAACCGGACGTCGATAACAGAAGAAATTTTCTATTAGAAGTTTATAGAGCTATACTTGTAAATCTCTTTCTGTAAACTGATTTTGCGTTCATATAGAATTGCCCAAAGTAAACGATCAACGATCGTGGGCCTTGGAGTAGGAGTCGACCTAGGCTCCGAACCAAGTAAAAAATACTGTGTTCGCGTGTCTTAATTTCTTTCCGCTGTGCAAATTGCTCTCTCCATAAATTCGAAAAGTTTTGTCGATATTCACCCCCCCTCTATCGACTCTATCGATCCAACATATTACTTATAGGAAACGATATATCAGTCTTACAAACAGTTAAAATTTGATTGTCCAAAACTTTCTCCATGAAAGACTTGGGAGAAGCAACCTATATCCTTGGGATTAGAATCTATAGAGATAGATCAAAATGGTTGCTTGGTCTTTCGCAGTCTACATATATAGACCGAGTGCTAAAAAGGTTTAGCATGTCAGAATCCAAGAAAGGTTACCTTCCCATCAGGCATGGGATCAACCTTTCAAAGTCTATGTGTCCGCGCACAGAAGACGAGAGGATTTGTATGAATAAGATTCCTTATGCATCCGCGATAGGATCTATCATGTATGTTATGTTATGTACAAGGCCCGATGTATCATATGCTTTGAGCGTCACAAGCAGATACCAGTCGGATCCAGGAATAGATCATTGGGCGGCTGTTAAGACAATCCTTAAGTACTTAAGAAGAACTAAGGATGTGTTCCTAATATATGGAGAAAGAGATATGGTAATACGTGGGTATACAGATGCTAGTTTCCAGACAGATAAGGATGATTCTAAATCTCAGTCTGGATACGTATTTACTTTGAATGGAGGCGCAGTAAGTTGGAAAAGTTCCAAACAAGACACCGTAGCAGATTCCACCACGGAAGCGGAATATATCGCAGCTTCAGAAGCAGCAAAGGAAGCAGTCTGGATCAAGAAGTTCGTCTCCGAACTTGGCGTGGTTCCAACCATTGATGAAGCAGTGCCGGTTTACTGCGACAACAATGGAGCTATTGAACAAGCAAAGGAACCAAGGTCTCATCAGTGATCCAAACACGTGCTTCGCCGCTATCATCTGATCAGAGAGATTATAAGTAGGAATGATATACAAATTGAGAAAATTCCCACTGAAAGGAATTTAGCGGATCCTTTAACTAAGACCTTGCCTCAAAATAAGTTTGAGGGTCATGTTAGAGCCTATGGTATTGGATACCATAGCGATTGGCATTAGGCCAAGTGGGAGTTTGTTAGTGATATGAGAGAAGTGTCCTAAGGCAATCGCCTTATGATTGTAAATATTTATTTTAATAAATGATAATTCACTATTTGAGTATACATGTTTGTGTATTTGATTGGGATGAGAGAAGTGTCCTAAGGCAATTCGCTATGATAATTCAAAGAACTCTGATTCAAAATCTGATCACGCCATCTGACCCACCGGCCTCTTAGCCTTAATCCTTTCCCACCACATCCTGGCATCCCCAGACAGGCAGAACGACGCACACTTGATCTTCTCATGTTCAGGCCAGTCCAGCAACTCTAAGGTACTTTCCATCGTCTTGAACCATGCCAGGGCGTCCCAAGGTTCGCCAGCACCCGAGAAATTCTCCGGTTTCAGCCTTAACCACTGGATCAAATAAGCTTCCTGTAGTGCCACAGTGGTTGGGCCCGGTGGCGGAGTGTGCGTAACAGTAGGTGCCACAGGTGTAGCAGTCTGATTCACTGGTGGGGTAGTAGAATTTTCCTGTTGATTCATTAAGGTGTTAATGGTCTGCTGCTGCTCGCTGACCTGACGCTGAAGTTGAGTCACTAATTCCATCAGATCAGGCGATGGGGTTGCCTCGTTAAGTCTGTGACTCTGTCTTCTAGCCATGTTCCCCTTCACCAAATACAAGTATGATCAACCTCAGTATTTTGCTACCCCTATATTGTTCTAAATATCTAAGTCCTAAAATAAGATAGAGCATCATTCGTCGTTACTTATCGTAACGTACTTTTCATCATCAATACCGTTCATACTTGCATATTCTATAGTCATAGGTATCATCATTCTAGAACCATAATAGAACATAAAATACACTTAAAGGTACTTACTTGGAAGCTGCAGGAGAGGGCTTGATGTGTGTGTAGTGAGATGGATAACGGCTCTGATACCAACCTGTAACGCCCGCTTTTTTTTTTTTCCTAAAGCGGCGTTACGCTAACATACTTAAGGCATGTAACATCATACTGCAGCGGAATAACTTAAGCCTTACATATACATGCCCCTACTACCATCCCTAATATAATGACATGGAACTTAACATATGAACATCATGCTTAACATCATATCGTAACATGCTTAATATCATACCGTAAGATTCATATCATATCATATTGGACATCTTATCATAAAGTTCCATAAGTCACTATTCAGGCATATAGGTAGCAAAATAAAGTTCTTAGCATAACGGTTAACACATTCGATTTCATGGGCCAAGTCACCAACACACACATACTTCAGGCCCTCCTGCTGCTTCCTCGTTATCCCCTTGCATGATCTGCGGTATAAGGAAAGAAGACTATAAGCACACAGGCTTAGTAAGACTCTTTCCTACTCACTAAAACATTCGTCATTCCATAATAAGCACATAAACATTATCATATTTACCATACCCTTGACATGGCATGATCATAAACATAAGTGAACATTCGTAGCATAGCATGAGACATGGCATGAACATAGTCATACTAATCTTTCCTAGCATGGCATAAGACATGGTATAAGCTTAAACGTAGTAGCATGGCATAATACATGGCATAGCATAACGTAACAAAACTCAACCTATATGGCATAAACATAGACATATCTTCTATCATATCATATGAACACCTTCTTAACATAATCCTGACATAGATCATTCATGCATATCTTTTATCGTAAAGCATAAGTATAAGACATCATTATCTTAACATGATGCATATCATGTATGAATGCATGGGTGGAATGCATTTACATAAGGATGCTTAACTTTTAAAACGTACTTTGAAAATGCTTAAACATCATCATCTTAACATTGGGCCCTGGCTTGTACCACATACATACATCATAAGCGCGTATCCCTAAGTAAATACGAGGTAGCTAGCCTCGACCTACTAGGGTAAGGACAGCATAGTCGGTAGTCCCCGAACCGAGGCGTTCTTAAGGTGCCCATCCCTGTTGCACAGCTACGGTAGTGCCAGAACCGTGGACAGCATAGCCGGTAGTCCAAAACCGGGGCGTTCTTAAGGTGCCCATCCCTTGGACCCATACTTCGGTCCGGTACAAGCCCATACATAAAGTAAAATACTTTTCATGCTTCATCATTCATAAGCCATTCATGGCATACTTATCATAGCATAACTTGTTACGGCTCGGCCCGTCTACCGGCCCATTTACCGGTCCTCTCGACCGTCGTACTGTCGACCATCGACCGTGCCGTTTAGCATATTTATGCCTTAAAGGCATAAGCATCATCTTTCATTCATCATACTTGTCATTCATCATTTTCATTCTTAGACATGGTGTATGTACACATCATTCATAGAGCATGACATACATTCATATACATGGCATATCATTCATAACATGGCATATCATTCATAAACATGACATAGCATTCGTAAGCATGGCATATCATTCATAACATGGCATATCATTCATAAACATGGCATATCATGCATAACCATGGCATATCCTTCATAAACATGGCATATCATTCATAACTTAGCATATCATTCATAAATATGGCATATCATGCATAACCATGGCATATCATTCATAAACATGGCATATCATTCATAAACCTGGCATAAACATAAATCACATCTTACCGTAGGGCTATTGGGACCCTTACTTGAAATAAATCTTAACTTTTTCCCTATTAACCCATATTGGCCGAAACTTGTGGAGTCCCAAGGCTATGTGAAAATTCACATAATCACCATCCATCATCCTTATATCATGGCAACACATAAACATATGCTTGAAGTTAAAGACTCAACCCTTAACCCTTGGGTCCTTGGGGTTGGCCGAACCATATGGGCCTCTAGGGTACTCCAAAAATTCCCAAAAATTATACTTAACCTCTACACATTATAAGGGAACATTAAATAACATTATCATGATTTTTACCATATTTCTAGATATTTAAATCATGGTGGCCGAAACCCTTGAACTTAAGGTTCTGGGTTTTGCTTCTTTCTTGTTGGCCGAAACATATGGGGCCTCTAGGGTACCCCAAAAATTCCCAAAAATTATACTTAATGTCTAAACATCATAAGGGAACATTAAATAACATTATTATGATTTTTAATATATTTTTAGACATTTAAAACATGGTGGCTGAAACCCTTGAACTTAAGGTTCTGGGTTTTGCTTCTTTCATGTTGGCCGAAACATATGGGGCCTCTAGGGTATCCCAAAAATTCCCAAAAATTATACTTAATGTCTAAACATCATAATGGAACATTAAATAACATTATAATGATTTTTAACATATTTTTAGACATTTAAAACATGGTGGCCAAAACCCTTGAACTTAAGGTTCTGGGTTTTGCTTCTTTCATGTTGGCCGAGACATATGGGGCCTCTAGGGTATCCCAAAAATTCCCAAAAATTATACTTAATGTATAAACATCATAAGGGAACATTAAATAATATTATCATGATTTTTAACATATTTTTAGATATTTAAAACATGGAGACCGAAACCCTTGAACTTAAGGTTCTGGGTTTTGCTTCTTTCATGTTGGCCGAGACATATGGGGCCTCTAGGGTATCCCAAAAATTCCCAAAAATTACACTTAACTTCTAAACATCATAAGGGAACACCAAACAACATTATCATGATTTTTAGCATAATTATGGACCTTTAAAACATGCTGGCCGAAACCTTTGAACATAGGAACCTTGATTTTGTTTCTCTTCAAAATTAAATCCGAAAACTAACCCATATATCATGCCAAAAATCATGGAAATCATAGGTAACTATTATACCACAGGTGAGGGAGTCTTACCTTAGATTTCTTGATTTTTTTTTCGAACCTTGAAAGAGGAGAAGGAAAAAAAAAGGTCTTGGTATCTCTTAACCCCAACTAGTCTTTGTCTCCTTGTAGGAACTTTAGATCTTGAGGGATGAAACCTCTTGTGAAGTTTTCCCAAAGGACTACTCCCTTTGGTGCTCGGCAAGAATGGGAATGAAGAGGAGAGGTAATGCTATTGATTGAGAGAATAAGTAACTCCCAAAACCCCTCTCATTATAACCCATCAAGGAGGCAATTAAAGAGCAATTAAAGAGCCTCTCCATGACCCTTCACCTCTTTTTACCTCTTAACCAACCTCCACTTCAATTACTCATAAGCATTCCTTGCTAGGTGAGTTGGTTAAAGCATTCTTGGTTGTTACAAGAGGTCCAAGGTTCAAATTCTTGGCTCATGCACATTTATTTTTATTTTCATTCCATTTATTTTATTATTTTATTTTCTTAAATTCCGAAAATCCCCCCTAAAATTACCCATAATTGTACTGATATTCCTAAATAAAATTCTTTTATATTTATATTAATTTTACCCAATTTATATTAATTTTACCTAATTAATACCCCTTTTCGGAGCCCATTTAAAGCTCATTAGTACTTAGTTTTCTCAATTTAAATGAGAAAACATGGGTTTTCTAGGCCAAAGTTCTCCTTAATATTCCTAAGTCCCTTGGAAAATTATTTAAACATGCTTAATATTTTAAGAAAATATTAAGAGAATTTTCCGGGTCGTTACAATCCCCCATACCTCTTGAAAGTTCGTCCTCGAACTTAGAATAATTCCGGGTACTTGTGCCTCATTTCGTCCTCGCGTTCCCAGGTAGCTTCCTCGAACCGCTGGCTTCGCCATAAGATCTTGACTAGAGGTACCTCCTTATTCCTCAGCTTCTTGACTTCCCTATCCAAAATCTGGATGGGTCTGCTCTCATAACTTAGGTCCTCTTGTACTTGTACTGTCTGCGGCTCGATCACTTGGTCCATATTCGGAATACACTTTTTAAGCAGGGATACGTGGAATACGTTATGGATAGCTGACATCTCTGGAGGCAGCTCCAACTCATATGCCACCTTGCCAACTCTCTTCAAAATTAAGTATGGCCCCACATATCTCGGACTCAGCTTTCCTTTCTTCCCAAATCTTGTCACCCCTTTCATAGGAGCCACTTTAAGAAATACCAAATCTCCAACATTGAATTCCAATGGTCTGCGCCTGACATTGGCATAACTCTTCTGCCGGCTCTGAGCAGTTTCTATCCGTTGTCGAATGTTTTGTATAGCTCGGGTGGCGCTGTCAATAACATCCGTTGTAAGCCTCATTTCTTTCTTTTCACCACTCTCATACCAACAGATCGGAGACCTACATCTCCTCCCATACAAGGCTTCATAAGGTGCCATTCCGATAGTAGCTTGGTAGCTATTGTTGTAAGCGAATTCCGCCAAGCATAGATATCGACACCAACTTCCCTTGAAATCTAGGGCGCAAGCTCTCAACATATCCTCTAGTAGTTGATTCACCCGTTCAGTTTGCCCGTCAGTCTGAGGGTGAAAGGCGGTGCTAAATCGTAATTTGGTGCCGAGAGACTTCTGAACGAATTCCCAAAAATACGAAGTAAAACGACCATCCCTATCTTAGATAATGGTCTTGGGAACTCCATGAAGTCTGATTACTTCCTTAACATATAGTTGAGCCAGTTGCTCAATCGAATAAGTCATCTTGATCGCCAAGAAATGAGCAGACTTCGTCAGCCTGTCCACGATCACCCATATTGCGTCATATCCATTAGTAGTCCTGGGAAGCCCCGAAATGAAATCCATAGAGATGTCTTCCCATTTCCACTCCGGAATCGCTAGTGGCTGCAAATCTCCTCCGGGTCGCTGGTGTTCCGCCTTTACTTGCTGGCATGTCATGCAAGTGCTAACATGCTGAGCCACATCCCTCTTCATACCGGACCACCAGAACTTCTCCTTCAGATCTTGATACATCTTGGTGGATCCGGGATGCATCGAATAAGGGGTCTCGTGAGCTTCCATTAGTATTTTTCTCCGAAGCTCCGGATCACTAGGGATACATAGACGATCCCTAAGGTATAATACCCCCCTTTTGTAATATGAAAGCCATCGCCCTTTCCTTCCAGGATCTCCTGTTTTATTTTCTGAAGACTTAGATCGCCATCCTATTTTTCCAATATATCCTCAAACAGTGCGGGTGATATTGTCATGGTGGAAAGTCGCCCGGAGATGACCTCGACCCCAAAATTCATAATTTCTCGCTCAAGGGGTCGGGGTAATTTAGATATGGACATCAAGGTAGCACTTGACTTCCGGCTGAGTGCATCGGCCACTTTGTTTGCCTTCCCTGGATGATAGAGGATCTCACAGTCATAGTCCTTTACCAACTCAAGCCATCAGCGTTGTCTCATATTCAAATCTTTCTGAGTGAAGAAGTATCGCAGACTCTGGTGGTCTGTATAAATTCGACACTGTGCCCCGTACAATTAATGTCTCCATATCTTAAGAGCGAAGACTACTTCGGCCAATTCCAGATCGTGAGTGGGGTAATTCTATTCATATTCCTTGAGTTGTCTAGAGGCATAGGCAATAACCTTCCCACTCTGCATAAGTACAGCTCCAAGTCCTAATTTGGAGGCATCGCTATACATATCAAAAATCTGATTACCTTCTGGAAGAGTAAGGATGGGTGCACTTGTGAGTCTCCTTTTTAGTTCCACAAAACTCTTTTCACAGTCTTCCGTCCACTCATACTTCTTGTCCTTCCGGGTAAGAGCTGTTAAAGGGGCTGCAATCCTCGAGAACTCCTCTACAAATTTCCTATAATAGCCTGCCAATCCAAGAAAACTTCTGATTTCGCTGGCATTCTTCGGCCGGCTCCAGTTATTCACCGCTTCAACCTTCATTGGATCCACCATAACTCCGTTTTTTGAAATAATATGGCCCAAAAAGCCCACTTGGTCGAGCCAGAACTCACATTTGGAAAATTTCGCATATAGTTGCTTTTCCCCAAGAATCTCTAATACTTTCTTTAGGTGCTCAGCGTGCTCTTCTTGGGTCCTCGAATAAATAAGAATATCGTCGATGAAGACGATTACAAATTTGTCAAGGAATGACGAGAACACCCGATTCATCAGGTCCATAAACATAGCAGGGGCATTCGTCACGCCGAAAGGCATAACAACAAATTCAAAGTGCCCGTACCTCGTTCGGAAAGCAGTCTTTGGAATATCCTCCTGTTTTACTCTAACTTGATGATACCCAGACCTCAAATCAATCTTTGAGAAAATAGTCTTTGGCATCATGATTGCTTAGGAGTTGGTGGGGGTTTTTTGTCCTAGATCAGATGGAGAAGAACCTAGATCAGATGGTGTATCCAAGACTTGTTAGGGTATATAATCAGGCTGGGCAGAGAGGGTTTTGCCTCGTCTGCTTCGCCTTAGTTTTAGAATTGCCACCGTTGTCATCTCCTTCATTAGAACATGCACTCGTCGTCTTCTTCACCGCCCGTGTTTTTTGCTAACCGTAAGCCCTCCAATCATCTTCGTTCTTCCTGGTTACGTCCTTTTCAGTCTTTTGCTTGGGAGATGGCTGCAGAATTGCCATCTACCCCTTGGTATCACACTGTGGATTCAACCTTCACCAGTGCCTCTTTGGAGAGGCTACGCCTCGCGTATCAAGTGCCTAGGGATCATGTCTTAGTCCTACCCAATGAAAATGACTATTCGAACCGATCCCCCGGGGTGCGTGACCTTTTTTTGGAGCCATTTGATCAGTCTCCATTTTCCCCCTCCACTCCATTTTTATCGATGTTTTCCATTACTTCTGCATCCCACTGTCCCAATTGTTTCTAAATTCCTTCCGTATTCTTACCGGGATAGTCATACTGTTTCACTTGTGTGGCCTTCCCCTTTCTCCCCGACTATTCCATTATATTTTCTACCCCAAATGGGCAGAAGATGAGGTATCTTTCTTTTCATCTCGAGTGGGTTAAGGACTAATCAAAGTCTTTCATAGATCGAAGACGTTTGCTAGGGGGGTGAATAGTAATTTTTGAACCCCTTTCTTCTTACACGGTTAGTTGCACAGCGGAATATATAACAAAACAAAACTAATAATGAAGAACAACGCTAACAACCTGATTTACTTGGTATCCACCCCGGACGGGTGACAAATCCAAGAATCCGACGGTGGATCAATCCTCGGATAACTTCCGGCTAGCCCTCGTCGCTCCTTGTGGGTGGAGAAACCTCGCCACAACACCTTGGACACTATCTGGGCACAAAAGTCTACTAACTCACTTTACCCAAGCGAGTTTCATCAAGAATCTCAGCCACCATGAAATCCTCTTTAAATAGGACTCGGTCTGAAACCCTCGCCACCAGTCGACTGGTAGCGAGGGTTTCAGCCCGAGTCCTATTTAAAGAGGACTTCGTGGTGGCTGAGATTCTTGACGAATCTTGTCTTGGTTAAAGGCAAGATTGTAGTCTTTGTGCTCATAGGTTTGCTTGGGATTGTGGCGAGGTTTCTCCACCCACAAGGAGCGACGAGAGCTAGCCGGAGGTTTTCCAGGGATTGAACCACCGACGGATTCTTGGATTAGTCACCCGTCCGGGGTGGATACCAAGTAAATCAGGTTGTTACGTTTGTTCTTCATTGTTAGTTTTGTTTATTATTATTTCCGCTGCGCAAACTAACCGTGTGGGAAGAAAGCTTCGAAGAAACGCTATTCACCCACCTCTAGCATACCGAAAACGATCCATTATCCTGCACACTCAACATATACATATAAGATAACAAGGGTAAACCTAACTTAAACCCTTTGCCCAAACATCAAAACACTTGGTCACTCTGGACCACTGATTGCCTCAACAATCTCCCCCTTTTTGATATTTGGCAATACGTTTAAGTTAGGGAAAGCATAATAGTAGTCAATAGCAAAAACCATGCTTAAAACAAATGCATATGCAATGCATACATGGATCCTATCCCAAGACATCCTATACACCTAACCATCCATGTTAGTAATTTTCACACCTAGTCCTCCAAGCTAGGACTTTTCACACCGAACCCTCCAAATTAGGACTTTTTCACACCTAGCTCTCCAAGCTAGGACTTTTACACACCTAACTCTCCAAGTTAGGACTTTTACACACCTAACTCTCCAAGTTAGGACTTTTACACACCTAACTCTCCAAGTTAGGATTTTTCATCAAAATGGGCTTTTTTAAAGCTTTTCCCAAGCTCCCCCTACATTGGACTTACAAAGGCGTTTTAAGAACCTCCCAGGTTCCCCTTATGCCTTAGCTCCCGCTAAACCTAGGGTTTCTAGCAAAGGTAAGTTTGGTTTCCCAACATAAACCCAACCTTCTCCCCCTTTGCCATACATCAAAAGACCCCAATAATATCCCAATTATCAGTTCTTTTAATCCCTAATGATCATAAACTGTAGGATCGAGAGAGATGATAGAGGGGGGGGGGTGAATATCGTAAAACGTTCGGATTAATAAGTTAGAGAAATTATGCAGCGGAAATTTAAATCAAACACGCAAACACCAAGTTTTTTACTTGGTTCGGAGTCGCGGTCGACTCCTACTCCAAGGCCCACGGTTGTTGATCATTTTCTGCGGGCAATTCTATATTTTCGCAAAACCAGTTTACAAGATTGAATTACAAGTATAGTAATGTAAATTTTAAAGAAAGCTCTTCGTTACCGACGTCCAGTGTGGATTGTCTTTTTGGAGCAGGAGGACGTCGTCGACGCATGTATCTCGAGTCGAGAGGTTTCCGGAGTAGAGCGCGGGAGCAGAAGAGCGTGAATGCGTTGGAAGAAGTGATTGTTGGAAGCCTTGGGGTCGAGGGCCTATTTATAGCCCCTGGGGGCGCCCGGAACGTCGGGGGCGCCCCCCAAGTGTCAACCGATCTGATTCCCTCTCAGTCAGCTCTGATCCCTTAAAACTCGGGATCAGGCTTTGACGAGGGCGCCCGGAACGCTGGGGGTGCCAGGGTTGACCGGGTCTCCTCTTATCCGTTGGCTTCGCTGGGTTCTGCTTCGTTAGCTTCAATTGGGGGCGCCCGGGACGCTGAGGGCGCCCTGGAGCATGGGGGCGCCCCGCCCATGAGTTGTCGAAGCCTGCCTTTGCTTCTTGTGTTTTGTGTTCACCTTAGGGGCGCCCGGGACACTCCGGCGCCCTGGTCAGCTGCTGCCTCACTCCTTTGAGGCTCTCTGAGCTGCAGACACTCGTTCCTTCGGTCCTGCATCCAGGGTTAGTCCAAAACAACATAAAGCACTAAGATGTTAGTTTATACAGCCTTAGCTGTCTTGGTTCTGACTTTGGGCCTCCAAAATGGAGCCCTAGGTCAAACCGACGCCTACTGTTCCCTCGACGGGGAACGCGTCCTCACCTACTCCTCTCGGGAGAATGTACCTGATGCCAACCGGCTCCTCCAGTTGGACTTTTGCCCAG
The DNA here is from genome assembly GCA_024364735.1 of Boesenbergia rotunda. NCBI lineage: Eukaryota > Viridiplantae > Streptophyta > Magnoliopsida > Zingiberales > Zingiberaceae > Boesenbergia > Boesenbergia rotunda. The sequence goes on along the minus strand of JAGFNQ010000588.1, from coordinate 52,300 downwards.
CAGTCCTTCGCCGGGTGCCTAGCTGTCCTTCGCCAGGTCTTCAGTACCAAGCTGTCCTTCGCCTGGTGCCTAGCAGTCCTTCGCTAGGTCTTTGTATCCTGGCATTCCTTCGCCAGGTGCCTAGCGGTCCTTCGCTAGGGCTTTGTATCCTGGCATTCCTTCGCCAGGTGCCTAGTAGTCCTTCGCTAGGGCTTTGTATCTTGGCATTCCTTCGCCAGGTGCCTAGCAGTCCTTCGCTAAGGCTTTGCCTGCACACTTGAGTAACATGTTAGATAAATATTATACCTTAGCTTTTGAACCCTATTGCCATTATCAAAACACAGGTTTGACTTGGGTGCTTTCTGCCCCAACAATCTCCTCCTTTTTGATTTATGGCAACCCTGGTTCAAAAAGTTAAGTTAATCAGAGCAAGTAAATTGAAATTTTGTTCCCTCCCCTTGGAAGGAATCTCCACCTAGATTTTTCAAAAGTTCGTGGGGTTTTTGAAAATAAATTCTAAGTCTAGAGTTGGAATAATTTTCAACAGAGCCTTTAAAGATATATTTTCCAAAAATAACTTGTAGTATAATTTGAATACTTAGAAAACTTAAGTTTGAGTGCTTAGAGAAATTTTGAAAATTTAAGTTTGAGTACTTAGAAAAATTTGAAAATTTCAGTTCAAAGTACTTAGGAAAATTTTTGAATGAAAACTTCAGTTCAAAAAAAAAATTTTGAATGAAAACTTCAGTTCAAAGTACTTAGAGAAAATTTGAAAATTTTAGGTCAAAGTACTTAGAAATTTTTTTTGAAAATTTCAGGTCAAAGTACTTAGAGAAAATTTTAAAAATTTAGTTTTAAGTACTTAGGAAAATTTGAAAAATTTAGTTTTAAGTACTTAAGAAAATTTTGACAACTTAAGTACTTAGGAAAATTTTGAAAACAAATTTAGTTTTATGTACTTTTGAAAATGAATTAAGTACTTTTTGAATAAAGGATAGAGTTTGGATTTAAAATTCTTTTTTAAAAGATTTAAACTCTTTCCTTTCCTATCTCTCCCCCTTTGCCATATATCAAAAACAAATAAATATAGCAAGAACAGGATAAATAAATTCCATAAGAAATAATAGATTGCATAATTTGCTGTACTGAGCCAATTCAGGATATGAACTAAACCAAATTAGTTTTAATTTTCTCTTTTAGGGTCCTATCTAACCCAATTAGCTACTTACTAACTGTTATAAACAGTAGTTTTTGCTAGGGTTAGTCAAGTTAAGTGTTCTGTTCAAGTTAGATTTTCTAAACTTGACACTTAACTTGATTACTGTGTAAGTTGTATTTAGTGCCCCAATTACTGCAGATGCACCGACTTAAAGCATCTTGAATTAAGGCAAAGACCTAAGCATCTCAACCCATTCTAGGTTATCAATCAAAAGTACCCTAAGGTGCTTGTGAGATGCTGACTTCTAAATCTATAGGTGCATGCATTTCTAGGGTTAGGGCCTAGGCTAAGTCCATTTACGAAAAAGTCCTAGTTTTGAAAAGGGGTAGTTTTGAAAATAAAACTAAGTCGAAAACTTTATTTTAACACTTTTCAAAACTGAATAAAAGCTAATTTTAAAAGCATTTAAAAATTTCTTTAACACTAATTTGAGTAAGAAAACCAACAGTAGACTAAATTTATTCTACCAAGCATAGTAAAGATCAGATACTCAAGTCAAATAAGTAGTCACACAAAATAGGTTAACTGGTCAAACAGAGGTCCAGTAGAGTCAAACATGAGTCAAGTTTTAGTTACTTAGTACAATGCTGAAATAGTCTAACTATGAAGAAGGGCCAGGGTGGTTAGATGAGCCAGGTTGCCATGATCGAAATAGTGCCATCATCTCGTGATACTGTGCATTTCTGGCCTCCCTCTCAGCTCTAAGGGCGCTCATATACCCAGTGTAGTAGCCCAGATTTGTCTCCATATTTTCGGCATGATTTGCCTCCACTTCCTCTCGGAGGCTCTGGACATGTGTCTCCAGCCGTGTCACTCTCTCGTAGAGTGTCGGTGGAGGGGGCTCGTCTATGTATGCTCGAGCCTCAGCTGCCAGATCTGCAACGTCAACGTCTACCTCCTCGTCTGAGTCGATCTGAGCTCCGGCTCGCTGTCGTCTCCAAGTCAAAACCCCGGTGGCCGATACCTCTAGACTAGCTAAAGAGAAGTTCCTAAACCCTATCTCATCAAAATCGGTCATCGCGGTTATTTCACCCAAGGTAATGTCACGACCGTGGTGATGAAGGAGCGAGGTGATGATGTGGCAGAAGGGAGTGCACACTCGTCCCTGAGTCGTAACACTGGATGCATGCAGAATAGTATGAAAGATGTGTAGTCTAATGTCAATGTCAAGATGATGGATCAGGGCATACAAAAGGAAGGCATGAAAAGGTCGCATGGTCGCAACATCTCTAGTGGATAGTGGTAAAATACAGTGAACCAGGACTCTGTACAGGGCGTTGTCCTGGGCCTGAAGGTCAACAGACTGAAATCGTCTGGCTTCGGGGAAACTAGCTTCCCTATAGAAGCAGGAGTAGAGAGTGTCTAGAGTAATGTTAGCGTAGGGAGCATCAAATGGAGGATCCCTAGGTGGATAGCAACAAAAGGTGGACTGGAAGGGTCGTAGTCCAAGAAATCGATTTAGTAAAGTAGGGATGATGGACAAGGGTATCCCTTGAACAGTAGTGACAAACATTAAATCATTTTGTCGAACTATGTTATTGTAGAATTCTGCACATAAAGATGTGTTAATCGAGTGAGTGCAGAATACTAGATTATCTAGTTGATAAAAGTTTATAACATTCAAGGCTAAAGGACAAGATTGGGTGAAGAAGTGTCTATTGAGATAGCTAGTTTTGATAGGCTTGTAGGTTGTTCGAGCAAACTTATTACAAAGTTCTAGAGTCGGGAACCTAGGGCCGGGACTCGGTTTGGTACCGGGGTTTGCTTGGTTTGCTCGGCATTTTCTAAGCTAAGAAACATGTGTTTATAAGAAATGAATTAAGAGAATAATTCAAAATGCAAAAGAAATCATATCGGGGAGGCATGGTTGAGATTGAGGTTGCACAAGTGTCACTTGATCTCCTTGGAAGGAAGGAAGTGAGGAAGGAGGATGGTTTTTGGTGTGGGAAGAAGAAGGGGTTCGGATGCCCTTTTATAGGCAGGTCATTAGGGGCGCCCGGGACAGTGGTCTCTGCCATTGGCAGTGGCTAGGGATGTTAGGGGCGCCCGCAGTGGCCCGGGCGCCCCGGTCAGGGTGATTTTGCAGCTTTTGCTGCTTTGACTGATATGGGGGCGCCCGCGTGGTTCCGGGCGCCCTGGTCAAGGGTCAGAGGCAGCTTTTTTCCTTGAGAGAAGATAAAGGCATGGTGGGGGCGCCCGAGGAGTCACGAGCGCCCGGGGTGTGTAGGAAGTGACAAATTTGATGTCTTGTCATTATTTGACCATGGTTTAGTTGGTTTGACCATGGTTTTACATGATTTGACTTCTTTGACTATGGTTTGAATGCTTTGACCATGGTTTGACTATGTTGACCATGGTTTGACTACGTTGACCATGGTTTGACTGCGTTGACCATGGTTTGACTACATTCTGAACTACAAGATTAAACCATAATATAGGTATTAAAGGAATTACAATTGAGTTTAATTTTACTGTCTCACCCAATCTAGGGTTTTCTATCACGTTAGCCTTATAGGTTTTGTGAGACAGGTTTTGATAAATGACGTTATTTTGAAAAATAATGATTTATTTTGAAAAACTTAACTTAATTTTGAAAACAATTGAATTTTTTTTTGAAAAGAATGTTTAAATCTACAACTAACTGAAAATTTATGTTAGATTCGAATTTGACAAAGAATAATTTGAATTTGAATTTCAAAAATTGGCTTCCAGGTCTTGGCGAGGCACTAGGCCTTCTTTGGCCGTAGCCTTATTGGATCATCAACCCTTTTCTTGACAAAACCTTTTGAATTTCATTTTCAAAATTAATCTTTGAAAAATTCTGGTCTAACTAATTTGGGTTTTGGATCGGTAGCTTCGGCTAGTTTCACCAGTCTAAAGAGGCCAAGTATTATACTTAACCTTATTAGAATTGGTTTCCCTAA
>JAGFNQ010000588.1:0-40440 GCA_024364735.1 Boesenbergia rotunda | reverse complement strand
ATCCCTAAGTAAATACGAGGTAGCTAGCCTCGACCTACTAGGGTAAGGACAGCATAGTCGGTAGTCCCTGAACCGAGGCGTTCTTAAGGTGCCCATCCCTGTTGCACAGCTACGGTAGTGCCAGAACCGTGGACAGCATAGTCGGTAGTCCAAAACCGGGGCGTTCTTAAGGTGCCCATCCCTTGGACCCATACTTCGGTCCGGTACAAGCCCATACATAAAGTAAAATACTTTTCATGCTTCATCATTCATAAGCCATTCATGGCATACTTATCATAGCATAACTTGTTACGGCTTGGCCCGTCTACCGGCCCATTTACCGGTCCTCTCGACCGTCGTACCGTCGACCATCGACCGTGCCGTTTAGCATATTTATGCCTTAAAGGCATAAGCATCATTTTTCATTCATCATACTTGTCATTCATCATTTTCATTCTTAGACATGGTGTATGTACACATCATTCATAGAGCATGGCATACATTCATATACATGGCATATCATTCATAACATGGCATATCATTCATAACCGTGGCATATCATTCATAAACATGACATAACATTCGTAAGCATGACATATCATTCATAACATGACATATCATTCATAAACATGGCATATCATGCATAACCATGGCATATCCTTCATAAACATGGCATATCATTCATAACTTAGCATATCATTCATAAACATGGCATATCATGCATAACCATGGCATATCATTCATAAACATGGCATATCATTCATAAACCTGGCATAAACATAAATCACATCTTACCGTAGGGCTATTGGGACCCTTACTTGAAATAAATCTTAACTTTTTCCCTATTAACCCATATTGGCCAAAACTTGTGGAGTCCCAAGGCTATGTGAAAATTCACATAATCACCATCCATCATCCTTATATCATGGCAACACATAAACATATGCTTGAAGTTAAAGACTCAACCCTTAACCCTTGGGTCCTTGGGGTTGGCCGAACCATATGGGCCTCTAGGGTACTCCAAAAATTCCTAAAAATTATACTTAACCTCTACACATCATAAGGGAACATTAAATAACATTATCATGATTTTTACCATATTTCTAGACATTTAAATCATGGTGGCCGAAACCCTTGAACTTAAGGTTCTGGGTTTTGCTTCTTTCTTGTTGGCCGAAACATATGGGGCCTCTAGGGTATCCCAAAAATTCCCAAAAATTATACTTAATGTCTAAACATCATAAGGGAACATTAAATAACATTATAATGATTTTTAACATATTTTTAGACATTTAAACCATGGTGGCCGAAACCCTTGAACTTAAGGTTCTGGGTTTTGCTTCTTTCATGTTGGCCGAGACATATGGGGCCTCTAGGGTATCCCAAAAATTCCCAAAAATTATACTTAATGTCTAAACATCATAAGGGAACATTAAATAACATTATCATGATTTTTAACATATTTTTAGACATTTAAACCATGGTGGCCGAAACCCTTGAACTTAAGGTTCTGGGTTTTGCTTCTTTCATGTTGGCCGAGACATATGGGGCCTCTAGGGTATCCCAAAAATTCCCAAAAATTATACTTAATGTCTAAACATCATAAGGGAACATTAAATAACATTATAATAATTTTTAACATATTTTTAGACATTTAAACCATGGTGGCCGAAACCCTTGAACTTAAGGTTCTGGGTTTTGCTTCTTTCATGTTGGCCGAAACATATGGGGCCTCTAGGGTATCCCAAAAATTTCCAAAAATTATACTTAATGTCTAAACATCATAAGGGAACATTAAATAATATTATAATGATTTTTAACATATTTTTAGACATATAAACCATGGTGGCCGAAACCCTTGAACTTAAGGTTCTGGGTTTTGCTTCTTTCATGTTGGCCGAAACATATGGGGCCTCTAGGGTACCCTAAAAATTCCCAAAAATTACACTTAGCTTCTAAACATCATAAGGGAACACCAAACAACATTATCATGATTTTTAGCATAATTATGGACCTTTAAAACATGCTGGCTGAAACCTTTGAACATAGGAACCTTGATTTTGTTTCTCTTCAACATTAAATCCAAAAACTAACCCATATATCATGCCAAAAATCATGGAAATCATAGGTAACTATTATACCACAGGTGAGGGAGTCTTACCTTAGATTTCTTGATTTTTTTTTCGAACCTTGAAAGAGGAGAAGGAAAAAAAGGTCTTGGTATCTCTTAACCCCAACTAGTCTTTGTCACCTTGTAGGAACTTTAGATCTTGAGGGATGAAACCTCTTGTGAAGTTTTCCCCAAGGACTCCTCCCTTTGGTGCTCGGCAAGAATGGGAATGAAGAGGAGAGGTAATGCTATTGATTGAGAGAATAAGTAACTCCCAAAACCCCTCTCATTATAACCCATCAAGGAGGCAATTAAAGAGCCTCTCCATGACCCTTCACCTCTTTTTACCTCTTAACCAACCTCCACTTCAATTACTCATAAGCATTCCTTGCTAGGTGAGTTGGTTAAAGCATTCTTGGTTGTTACAAGAGGTCCAAGGTTCAAATCCTTGGCTCATGCACATTTATTTTTATTTTCATTCCATTTATTTTATTATTTTATTTTCTTAAATTCCGAAAATCCCCCCTAAAATTACCCATAATTGTACTAATATTCCTAAATAAAATTCTTTTATATTTATATTAATTTTACCTAATTTATATTAATTTTACCTAATTAATACCCCTTTTCGGAGCCCATTTAAAGCTCATTAGTACTTAGTTTTCTCAATTTAAATGAGAAAACATGGGTTTTCTAGGCCAAAGTTCTCCTTAATATTCCTAAGTCCCTTGGAAAATTATTTAAACATGCTTAATATTTTAAGAAAATATTAAGAGAATTTTTCGGGTCGTTACAACAGTCAAGTCGAAGGCCTTGATTATGATGAGACCTATGCTCCCGTGGCACGATTAGAATCCATCCGATTGATGCTTGCATTTGCAGCACATCGTGGTTTCAAGCTATATCAAATGGATGTCAAATCGGTCTTTCTAAATGATTTAATAAGAGAAGAGGTCTATGTCGAACAACCTCCGGGGTTTGAGAGTACCGAATTTTCAAACCACGTGTTCATGCTCAAGAAGGCAATCTACGGCCTTAAACAAGCACCCCGAGCTTGGTGTGAGCGGTTATCGACATTCCTCATAGAGAACGGTTTTGTTAGAGGACAAATAGACCCTACACTATTTCTACGAAGGGATGGTGACAATATTTTTGTAGCCTAAGTATATGTCGATAACATAATTTGTGGCTCAAACAACAAGGGTTATTTGAATGAATTTATCGCACACATGGAGAGTGAATTTGAGATGAGTCTAGTGGGAGAGTTGACTTTGTTCCTTAGACTCGAAATCAAGCAAACTCGAGACGGAATCCATGTGCATCAATCAAAGTATACTCAAGAGATGCTTCGAAAATTTAACATGAGTGATTCCAAAGAGGTAACCACTCCCATGGCTACAAACACAAGATTAGACAATGATGAGAGTGGTAAATCTGTTGATTTGACTCAATATCGGAGCATGATAGGTAGTCTGCTATACCTCACAGCTAGTCGACCTGATATTCTTTTTGCTGTGGGTATGTGCGCTAGGTATCAAGTTTGTGCCAAGGAATCTCATTTGATTGCTGTTAAGAAAATTTTGAGATACCTTAAGGGCACAATTGGAGTTGGTCTTTGGTACCCCCGTACCGAGTCGTTTGACCTGATTGGCTATACCGATTCCGACTATGTTGGATGCAAGTTGAACTGGAAAAGCACAAGTGGGGGCTGCCAATTTTTAGGATCATTATTAGTTAGTTGGTCAAGTCGGAAGCAACATTGTGTTGCTCTCTCCACAACCGAGGCAGAATATATTGCCATGGGAGAGAGTGTATCGCAATTGTTGTGGATGATTCATACACTCGAGGTCTATGGATTAACCTACAAGGGTGTGCAAGTGTTGTGTGATAACATAAGCACCATAAACCTAACCAAGAATCCAGTCCATCACTCTAGAACCAAGCATATTGAAGTACGTCACCACTTCATTAGAGATCATGTTGCTAGAGGAGATATTGTACTCTCACATGTAGAGTCAAAATCAAATTTAGCGTACATTTTCACTAAACCACTCCCCGAGAATGAGTTTAGTTTCTTACGAAGGGAGTTGGGTATGTGTCGTGCTTCATAGGATTAGAAAGCATTTAAAACCCTTCATGATCATCTCAAAATTGTTGGGAACAATTGGGTAACTTGGGGACATCTCACACAAACTATAAGGTTCAACAAAATGTTTTTGTTTGCTAGAAATGGGGTGAGATGCTAGGATCAACTTAATTTCTCAAAATGTCAATGCATCCCTTGAGAAATTAGGTTGACGAGACAATAATCACTAAGTTGACCAAGTATGGGGAAAACCAATGCATAACACATGTGAACTTGGCTCCATGATCATACTTGGACATTCCAATCAAGGAAACTTGATTGGAGACTTTTTCTTGATACAAACTTGGTTGGAAATTGATTGAATGTTTGTGATTGAATTTGACTTCACTTGGGTGGAGCAAATTGATTTGTTAGACTCATAAGGACCTTTGATCTTTGTTAAAGGATCAATTATAGTCAAGGGATCACTTCCAAGATCGATAATTTTCATTTGATCTTATCAGAAATCGATAGGGAGTCTAAAACTAAAATTTCAGATCGTATCAGAAAAATTCAGGGAGTCTGATCGGTCACTGGACCGATCAGGAGTATATCTGATCGGTCCAAGGGACCGATCAAGCTGCTTCGCGATTAATCACAAAAATCTCTCTGAGTTAGCCTGGATCGGTCCACAAACCGATCTGGCACCCTGTGGTGATCGGTCCACAGACCGATCAGGAGGCTCACAGAAAACCTCCCAAACCCACTGTTCGCTCCCTGATCGATCAGCCGATCGATCAGGAGCCTGCCTGATCGGTCACCCGACCGATCAGGACCAGGCCAGATCGATCAGGCTGGGGCTTGATCGGTCTGGGCGCTCCTAGATCGAACGGTGATCCGTTCGATCACATTAAATTACGGTTGGTGGACTGATCCACCAACCTATTAACTCCCTCTACCTTACCTTCCCAAGCCCTAGCGCCGAAACCCCTCATCCTCCCTCTTGCGCGTGAGTTTCTCTTCTCCCCGTACGTGTGAGTGCTTCTTCGTCCCTGCAACTCTTGCACCGCGATCTCTTCTCTGCGCGTGACCCTGCGAGTGTTCTCTTCTTCAACCTGACTAGATCTTCTTCGACTAACCCAAATGGCACCAAAGTGAGCATTTTGCTTCCAATCTTTCCTTACTGCTTACTTCTTAGGATTTGTGATGTTTAGGCTAACCATGTTTTTTTCTTGTGGTTTCTTTTTGTGCCGTGACCCTATGCTCTTGTCATGATCAAAAATTTTTTTTTCTTGTATAATGTTGCCGTGACCTAAATCTATCAATCCTTTCTGTCATTTGATTACTGATCAAATCATATTCGATTGATTCAACCTAATTTCACTCGTTCATTTTCTGCCATGATTTGTATCCAATCCTGTAGAAAGTCATCCAATGGAAAAGAACCCGCTGAAGGGTCCTCCAAGGGCAAAGGGCCTTCATCATCTGCTCCTTCTTGAAGGCCTCAGCCTTCGTCGAGTTCCCGATTCCCTAACACTGCTTTTGAGCAAGTGTTTCAGACCCGAATTTTCAAGTTACTTCCATGTCGGTCCATTGATGGACCTTTCCTGTCTGAGCATTTTCCCTCTATTATGGAGGTGATTACCTTCTACAACCTCGGCTTTCTCCTTTCCCTTAAGCGGACAATCAACTATGATCTCGTATCCGAATTCTACAATAACTTGCAACAAGGACCTCAAGGGGGATTTGATTTCATGACCCGAGTAGCCAAGAGGAATCTTAACTTCTCTTACGACATCTTGGCGGAGTATCTGGGCGGTCGTCGATCGCCTAATTTTTATTCTATCTTCCCAGAGCTTCCTGACCCTTTATTGGCTCCATTTGCGGGCGTCACCCCCGATGACATATATCAGCACTTCTTTGGCCATCCACGACCAGTTGGTCTTGATGAGTTAGGGCCTGACTTTCCGACCTTTGCGGCCCTCCGTCTTTCCCCTACTGATTACATTCTGTTCAAGATAATCACCAACTGCATTTTGCCGATCACCTCAAAACCCTTAACTGAGATCCGACCTTATCACTGTCTGATGCTTTATGGCATGCATCGCCACCTTGACTTTGACATTATAGAGAGCATCTTTCAGTCGATTATTTCCTATCCAGAGCCCAGTCGTCGCACTGTGTATATGTCGTTCGGTCACGTCATCACTGACTGGCTTATGTCAGTAGGTGTTGATGTAACCAAGGGCAGGACAGTGCCCATGGTTAGACAGGATTGCCGACTTGGCAGGCGGGCGTTTGCCAAGTCTGGCATCATCATCAGGGATCAGGATCGGGCTCTTGTATGGAAGGACGGGCGGGGTCTTGGAGAGCTACCTAGGGGCGCACACATTCAGGCACCGGCAGATGCTGCTGCTCACCAGGAGGCGCCTATACCAGCAGCGAACTATGATTACGAGCCAGATCCAGACATCCGCTGGCAGGTTTCCGAGCTGGAGATGACGATGCAGAATGAGTGTCACATCTCCGAGCTCTGGCGTGAGGAGGTCCGGTCGGAGTTTTGATCCTTCGATCGCCGACTACACTCATTGGAGTCCGATGTCTCGGGGGTCTGTTCTCCGCAGCAGACATGGTATGACGAGTGGCGCCAACACACGTTTCCTGGAGATGCGCCCTCTGACAGTACTGCCCCGGGGTCCGTCATACCTGATGACACGACCGATGACCCGATGCAGGATGATGACCCTCCCGCCGACGTTTGATTATGGATGTACTCTGCTTCTGCTCATGACTTGCATTTGACTATTTGACTGTGTTGATTGTGTGACTTTATGGTTGTATGCCTGTGATCTGACTGTTATGGCCGTGTGTCGTATTTGACTATGCCTTGATGCATTGCCATGCATCTAACTATCAGACTATTTTGTGTATTACTTGCTGTATTAGGCTTATTACACATTCATATGATAACTACCTTCATGTATGCCTTGCCATATTATGCTAGTTCATATAAGTGTTCATACGATTGCTATCTTCATGTATGCCTTGCTACATGATGCATTGCTATGCTTATTCTTACTCCATGTTCATATGATACATATGATTGTTTTGTCATGCTTTATATTTATCATATGTTTCCATATGTCTTCAAAATTAAATCAAATCTTATGTTGTTTTGGGAAACCCCTAGGGTTGAGGGGGAGTATGTTTAAACTTAACAACCAGTCTACACCCTTTTCGATGTTTGACAAAGGGGGAGAGTGTGGTTGGTTGAGTTTAGGACTGTTACGAGTTTAATGGTTGTAGGGGGAGGATCCTAATTCTCCTACAATTTTGAGATTTGAGATAATTGGATTCAAATTCCTAAACTTAAAATCGGGTTGTCAAACAACAAAAAGGGGGAGATTGTTGATGCAGTCTAACCCTGATTGTTGTTTTGGTGTTGACACCGATTTTAGTTTAGGATGATGAGATGATTGGGATTAAGTCCTGGTCGTGGATTAGGTATACCTAGTGGGACTAGGTTTGATGAAAGCCTGGCTTGGAGGGTCAGGTCCTAGCTGGAGAAGCTAGGTGAATGAAATCCTAACTTGGAGGGTTAGGTGTGAGAAAGTCCTAGCTTGGAGGGCTAGGTGTGAAAATTCTTAACTTGGAGGGTTAGGTGTGGAAAAGTCCTAGCTTGGAGGGCTAGGTGTGAAAATTCCTAACTCGGAGGGTTAGGTGATGAAACTCTGGCATGGAGGTCAGGTCCTAGCTTGGAGGGCTAGGTTGGATGAAATCCCGGCTTGGAGGGCCAGGTCCTAGCTTGGAGGGCTAGGTTGAAGTCCCGGTGAGTGAGACTAGACATGGAGTCTTGGTCCGAGGGACCAAGCACGAGTCAGAGAATGGCTAGAGGCTTGTGTTGGATCGAGAGAATACGATAGAGGGGGGGGGGGTGAATATCGTTAAAACTTTTCGGATTCGAGGTTAAGAGAATACACAGCGGAATTGAAAACACAGCACAAGAACTCAAGCGATATTACTTGGTTCGGAGTCGCGGTCGGCTCCTACTCCAAGGCCCACGGTCGTTGACCATTTTCTGCGGGCAATTCTATATGTGCGTAAATGTTTACAGAAGAATATTACAGTTGTAGTATAGTAAACTAAAAATTAAACTCTTCGTTACCAACGCCCGATGTGGATCGTGCTTCGGAGCAGAGGGTCGTCGGCGGCGCTTGAATCTCGAGATGGGAGGTTTCATGAGCAGAGCGCTCGAGTTGAAGAGCGTATTGGTGTTGGAAGAATTGTTGTAGAAGCCTTGGGGGTCGAGCCCCTTATATAGTGCACCTGGGGGCGCCCGGGACGCTGGAGGCGCCCTCCACATATCTCCCGATCCGCAAACCCTCATCCGCAACTCGGTCAACCCTTATCCCTTCAGGATCGGGCTCGAGGTTTGACGGGGGCGCCCGGGAAGCAGGGGGCGCCCGGGAGCTTGGGGGCGCCTGCCCCAGTGAGCTTCTGAAGCATTACTTGCTCAGCTTGTCTTGCCTTCACCTTGGGGGCGCCCGGGACCTCCGGGACGCCCTGCCCAGCTGTTGCCCCACTCCTTTGGGGCGTTCTGAGCTATAGAAACTCGTTCCTTCGGTCCTGCATCCAGGGTTAGTGCCACACAAAACAAAGCAAAAATGTTAGTGAATTTTACAGTCGTAGCTGTCTTGGTTCTGACTTTGGGTCTCCAAAATGGAGCCCTAGGTCGAGCCGACGCCTACTGTTCCCTCGATGGGGAACGCGTCCTCACCTACTCCTCTCAGGATAGTTTACCTTTTGCCAACCGGCTCCTCCGGTTGGACTTTTGCCCGATGCACCTGACCAGGTCTTCGTGCCCACCTTCCGAGCAGGTCTTCGGTGTCCATCTCCTTGCCAGGACTTCGTGCCCAGCTCCTTGCTAGGGCTTCATGCCCAGTCCTCGACCAGGACTTCGTGCCCACCTTTCGAGAAGGTCTTCGGTGCCCAACTCCTTGCCAGGGCTTCGTGCCTAGTCCTCGACCAGGACTTCGTGCCTAGTGTACCTAGGGCTTCTTTTCCTGTATACTTAGTGAGCATGTTAGATCAACATAATATCTTAACTTTTGAAACCTTTGCCATTATCAAAACCCAGATTTGACTTAGGTGTTGCCTGCACTAACAATCTCCCCCTTTTTGATTTATGACAACCCGATTCAAAAAGTTAAGTTAATCGAAACAAGAAAAATACTAGTTTAGTTTCCTCCCCCTGGAAGGAATCTCCCCCTAGGTTTTTCAAGGATTCGTGAGGTTTGAAAATTTTCTAAGTCTAAAGATGGAATTAATTTTTCAACACTTAGAACATTTTTCAACAGAAGTTTTAAAGAAATTTAATTTAACAAACTTTCACTCTCTTTAGAAAGTTTATACTTAGAAACTTTTCTTATTTGAGAAGTTTGAAGATAAGTACTTAGAGATAACAAACATCTTAGGTCAAGCACTTAGACACAAGTTTGAAAAATGGTTTAAGTCAAGTACTTGTAAATTTTTGAAAACAATTTAAGTCAAGTACTTGGAAACAATTTTGAGAAAGGCGGTTTTGAAGGCAACTTTAAATTAATTACTTTTTGAAGAAAGGATAAAGAAAATTTTGAATTTTTGAATTTTGAAAAAAAAAAATAATTTTCAAATCTTCTCTCCTTTTCACTCTCTCCCCCTTTGCCATATACCAAAAAAACAAAGCAAATATAGAAAAACTAAATTGCACAAGGATATAGTAAAAGAATAATGTGCTGTACTGAACCAATTCAAGATATAGACTAGACCAAATCAATTTGATATATCTCTGTCGGGTCCTGTCTAACCCAACTAGCTACTTACTAACTGTTATAAACAGTAGTTTTCGCTAGGGTTAGTCAGGTTAAGTGTTCTGTTCAAGTTAGATTTTCTAAACTTGATACTTAACCTGATTACTGTTTAATTTGTATTTAGTGCCCCAATTACTACAGATGCACTGACTTAAAGCATCTTGAATTAAGGCAAAGACCTAAGCATCTCAACCCATTCTAGGTTATCAATCAAAAGTACCCTAAGGTGCTTGTGAGATGCTGACTTCTAGATCTATAGGTGCATGCAGTTCTAGGGTTAGGGCCTAGGCTAAGTCCATTTTCAAAAAAGCCCTAGTTTTGAAGAGGGTAGTTTTTCAAAAAAAAACTAAGTCGAAAAATTGATTTTTAAAATGCCAATTTTTTTTTACTATGTAAAAATTGATTTTCAAATCAAGTAAAGCAGTTTTAGAATTAATTTAAAAATTGATTTTAAAGTAAAGCAGTTAAAAAAAAACAGAAGTAGAGTAAACCTATTCTACCCAGCATAACCCTAACTGCCTTCTTAGTGAGCTGAACTCAGACTCAGGTAGGGGTTTGGTGAATATGTCAGCTATGTTAGATTTAGAATCTACATGCTTAAGGACTATCTCACCCCTGGCTATGTGATCTCTTACAAAGTGGTGTTTGACTTCTATGTGCTTAGTTCTGGAGTGTTGGATTGGATTCTTAGTTAGGTTAATTGAGCTTATATTATCAATGTAGACCTGAGTTTGAGTGTAGTTAAGCTGGAAGTCTTTGAGAGTGTGCATCATCCATAAGAGTTGTGCTACACACTCTCCTAAAGCTACATACTCAGCTTCAGTTGTGGATAGAGCTACACAGTGTTGTTTTCTGCTGCACCAACTTACTAGACTATTTCCTAACAGTTGACAGCTTCCACTTGTGCTCTTTCTATTTAATTTACAACCAGCGTAGTCAGAATCCGAGTATCCTAACAAGTCAAAGGTTGAGGTCCTAGGATACCAAATCCCTACATTTAGGGTGCCCTTAACATATCTTAGTATTCTTTTTAGGGCTGCTAAGTGCGTTTCCTTAGCACAGGTTTGATATCTAGCACACATTCCTACAGCAAAAAGGATATCAGGTCTGCTGGCTGTAAGGTACAGTAGATTTCCAATCATACTTCTATAGAGTTTAAAGTCTACTGGTTTACCATCAGGGTCACTATCTATTTTTACATTTGTGGCCATGGGGGTACTTATGCTTTTAGAGTTATCCATTTTAAATTTCTTTATTAATTCCTTAGCATATTTGGATTGATGGACATAGTTTCCATCCCTAGTTTGTTTATTTTGTAATCCTAGAAAGAAGCTGAGCTCACCAACTAAGCTCATTTCAAATTCATTTTCCATTTTTCTAACGAATTTTTTTAAGAAATTGGAGTTAGTAGACCCAAAGATTATGTCATCGACGTAAATTTGGGCAATAAAGATTTCTTTTCCTAAGGTCTTAATAAATAGGGTTGAGTCAATTTGTCCTTGTTTAAATTCTTTAGGAATTAGGTAGGTTGATAAGCGTTCATACCAGGCCCTAGGTGCTTGTTTTAGTCCATAATGTGCTTTAGTGAGTTTGTAAACGTGGTTAGGTCTTTCTAAGTCCTCAAAACCAGGAGGTTGTCCTACATAGACTTCTTCCTTAATGAATCCATTTAGAAAAGCTGACTTTACATCCATTTGGAATAATTTAAATCCTTTATGAGATGCAAAGGCTAATAACATCCTAATGGACTCAAGTCCAGCTACCGGGGCATAGGTTTCATCATAATCTAACCCTTCTACTTGACTGAACCCTTTTGCTACTAAGCGGGCTTTATTTCTGACTATTTCTCCTTGATCATTTAGCTTATTCCTAAAAACCTACTTAGTGTCAATGATGGATTTGCCCTCAGGTTTAGGTACTAGTTCCCAGACTTGGTTCCTCTCAAATTGGGCTAACTCTTCTTGCATTGCTATGATCCAATCAGGATCAGGTAAGGCTTCATCTATGGTCTTAGGTTCAATTTTTGAAATCATCGCAATCTGGCTAAGGTTCCTATAGGCGGACCTAGTTCTGACTCCTAAGGTTGGATCACCCACAATTTGATCAGTTGGGTGACTGAGTCTGGGTTTCTTAGTTTTTCTGGAACTTGGTTCAGCCTCAGGTCCAGCTGGTCGGTTTGGTTCAGTGATTGGTTTAACTACTTGGGCTGGTTCAATTGCTGGTTCAATTGTCTCAATGGTTGGTTCAATATTTAGTTCATTTAGGGGTTCAATTAAAGGTTCAGCAGTATTTTCATTTTCTTCTTGATCAGTATTTGATGAATTTAGATCTTGAGTATCAGATTTTGAGTTATTTTCTTCATCAAATATCAGATTTATTGTTTCTTCAATTTTCTTAGTTTGTTTATTATAAACCCTATAGGCTCTACTTATTGTTGAATATCCTAGGAAGATGCTTGGGGTTGACTTAGACTGGAATTTACCTAGATAGTCCTTGGTGTTTAGGACATGGACTTTACACCCAAAGACCCTTAGGTAATGTAGGTTTGGAAGTCTATGGTAGTATAATTCATAGGGTGTTTTATTGTGTCGTTTGTTAATTAGTACCCTATTTTGGATGTAGCAAGCCGTACTAATTGCTTCTGCCCAATATTGGTTAGCTAGGTTAAATTCATTGAGCATAGCCCTAGCGGCTTCCTGTAGGGTTCTATTTTTCCGTTCAACTATCCCATTTTGCTGGGGGGTTCTAGGACACGAAAATTTGTGTATATACTCATTTACCTTACAAAATTCCTCGAATCGTTGATTTTCAAACTCTCCCCCGTGATCACTCCTAAGTCTTTTGATTTTGGTATCGTTTGGATTTTCAACTAACTTACAAAAATCATTGATTAGGTTTAGGGTTTCATCTTTGGTCTTTAGAAACCTAACCCAGGTAAACCTAGAGTAATCATCAACTATTACTAAGCAGTACCGGTTTCCGCTTAGTGACTTGGCTCCATGTGAATCAAATAAGTCAAGGTGCAGGATCTCAAGTGTGGTTTGAGTTAGATCAGATTGAATTAGTTTGTGATTAGACCTGGTTTGTTTACCTTGATTACATGATTCACATATTAAGTTTTCATGATTTTCAATTTTAGGAATACCTTTAATTAGGCCAAGTTGGGTGATTTTCGAAATTATTCTCAGATTAGTGTGACATAATCTCCTATGCCAGAGGTTTGATTGTTCTAGCTGAGTTAATATGCATTTAGGTACTAGGGGTAGGTTTATAGTGTAAACATTATTTTTCCTAGTGCCCTTAAGCATGATTTCTGAGTCTTGCAAGTTTCTAATCAGGCAATTAGAGTTGGTAAAAGTAACTATATAACCAGTATCACATAATTGACTTATGCTAAGCAGGTTAAATTTAAAGTCTTCAACCAAAAGAATCTTTTTAATAACAAAGTCAGATTTAAGTTCAATGTTACCTGACCCAATCACCTTGAGTGTAGCATTCTTGCCAAATGCTACTGAGCCTAGGTTCTTGAACTTGAGTTTGGTGAATTTCAATTTATCTCCAGTCATGTGTCTGGAGCATCCGCTATCCAACATCTATTGGTCCAAATCTTTATGTTCCTACACATAAAGAGTTTTGTTGATTTGGATCCAATTAGAATCAGGAATAGCCTAAATTGATTTTCACAGCCTAGTCTGTCTCACCCAAATCTAGGGTTATCAATCACGTTAGCCATATAGGTTTTGTGAGACAAGTTTTAGTAGACAGAATTATTTTGAAAAATTATGATTTATTTTGAAAAACTTAAATTAATTTTGAAAATAGTTGATTTTGAGTTTATTTTAAAAAGATATTTGAATCTACAATTAACTGAAAATTTGTGTTAGATTCGAATTTGACAAAGAATAATTTGAATTTGAATTTCAAAAATTAGCTTCCAGGTCTTGGCGATGCACTAGGCCTTCTTTGGCCGTAACTTTATTGGATCATCAACTCTTTACTTGACAAAGCCTTTTAATGAAATTTCATTTTCAAACTTATTTTTTTAAAAATTCTGGTCTAACTTGTTTGGATCTTGGATCGGTAGCTTCGGCTAGTTTCACCAGTCTAAAGAGACCAAATAGAGTATACTTGACCTTATTAGAAGAGGCTTCCCTAACGTACTATCATCTCACCGCCACCCAATACTATGTTGTTCAAATTTCAGTTAAGTTGGTTCAGTCCTTAAACTAACCAGCCCTAAGTCTAAGCATGGTAAATTGTAGAAATTAAATAGACAAGCAATTATGCAATTTAAAACAAGAATAGAAATTTATCTAACTATGAATATTATTTTTAATTTGGCTCCCCCTGGACTAAAGCCACGATAATGGTTCGGCAAGATGTGAATCTTGTCCTTGGGGATCCAATACTGATTTGATCCAGTTTGTTTGTTCAGGCACAGTTTGGGTACCCATGCCTGAATTTTAGGTCTGGTTCAGTACAGCATAGTATGATCTTTGTCTAGACTTAGTTCTATAGCCTAATTCGGATCGATTTAGAACCGACTTCTATTTTCCAAGAATCATGTCATGACTCTTGGAACCAGAAGTGAATCGTTCTAAGGCTGATCTAAGGTCCTTGACTTGAGTTTTCAAGGATGAGTTCTCTTTCTCAAGTTTTTCAACTTGAGTAGAGGTTCCTTCTTGAACCTTCTCAGTTAAGGATCTAGAGTCAGCTCCCTCTTTCAAGAGTTTTACTTCCTGTCGGAGAGATTAGACTCGGATTTTGGCTTTCGCCAAGTCTCGAGAAAGATAGGCAATTAATTCCGACAATTGATTTCTAGAAAACCCACTTACAGTTATTTCGCCATCCTCTGAAAACGTGAGCTTTACGTCATCTGGCTCCGATTCTGACTCGGTCTCGATTTCTTCTGAGGCAGTCAGGGCAAGCAAGTTCGACTGTGGGGCCTCTTCTTCTTCTTCAGAGGAAGACTCGTCCCATATTGCTTGAAGAGCTTTCTTTCTTCTTGCTTTCTTGGCTTCTTTTAGGTTAGGGCATTCCGATTTGAAATGTCCCTTTTTGTTGCATTCGAAGCAAGTCACACTTGATTTGTTCTTAGTTGGTTCAGCTGGATCTTCCTTCTTTCGGCTGGCCTTTCTTCTGTTGGATTGATTCTTCAATTCCTTGTAGTAGTTCCGGGCAAGCCGGACCAGCTTGGGTCGATCTCCTTCGCTGTCTTCTGAGTCTGAATCTGACTCAGACTCGGGCTCAGGTTGAGGCTTCTTCTTGGTTATCTTTCTAGTTTTACCTGCAATAAAGGCAATGCCTTTCTCGGCCAGTGTGCAGTTAGTCTGCTCATGTAATTCAAGTTCGGAAAATAGTTTATCTAATTTAATTTTAGACAAGTCCCTTGAAACTTTGTACGCATCTACCATAGATGCCCACAACGTGTTTTTTGGGAAAGCGTTAAGGGTATACCTGATCAGGTCACGGTTTTCTACCTTGTGACCGATTGTGTGAAGGTCGTTCATCAGTTCCTGAATTCTGGCGTGAAGCTGGGCTGCTGTTTCACCGTCGTTCATCTTGATTGTGTACAGCCTGTTCAGTAGTAGGTCCCTCTTGCTGATCCGGGTGTCGGAGGTTCCTTCGTGCAACTCAATTAGCTTACCCCAGAGTTCTTTTGCACTGTTGAATGGACCTACCTGGTTCAGCTCCTCTTTGGTTAGGCCGCATTGAAGTGTTTGAGCTGCTTTGGCGTCAGCTTCAATTTTTCTTTTGAGGGCGGTATCCCATTCGGTGTAGGATTGTGGCACTCCGTCAGCATTTTTAGGTATGTCCAGACCAGACTGGATTATTATCCACATGTCCACCTGAGTTTTCAGCTGGACTTCCATCCTACTCTTCCAGTAGGAGAAATCCTCCCCACTGAAGAGCGGTGGTCTGGCGGTATTGAAGCCCTCTTGCATAGCCATTTAGAAATTATCTGAAAAGGAAAGAGAGGAAAAAAAGCGTCCCAAGACTTGGTCTTGGATTAGTAGTGCGGGAAGAAAAAAAAAATTTATCGAGTGATGTTGCACCAATCTCGATTAACGATAAAAATTCGATAAAAAAATCGAAGAAAATCCGAAAAAAAATTCTCAAATTGGTGGTCGCACCAAATTTGAGCTTCCCCGCTCTGATACCACTTGTTGGATCGAGAGAATACGATAGAGGGGGGGTGAATATCGTTAAAACTTTTCGGATTCGAGGTTAAGAGAATACGCAGCGGAATTGAAAACACAGCACAAGAACTCAAGCAATTTTACTTGGTTCGGAGTCGCGGTCGGCTCCTACTCCAAGGCTCACGGTCGTTGACCGTTTTCTGCGGGCAATTCTATATGTGCGCAAATGTTTACAGAAGAATATTACAGTTGTAGTATAGTAAACTAAAAATTAAACTCTTCGTTACCGACGCCCGGTGTGGATCGTGCTTCGGAGCAGAGGGTCATCGTCGGCGCTTGAATCTCGAGATGGGAGGTTTCAGGAGCAGAGCGCTTGAGTTGAAGAGCGTATTGGCGTTGGAAGAATTGTTGTAGAAGTCTTGGGGGTCGAGCCCCTTATATAGTGCACCTGGGGGCACCCGGGACGCTGGGGGCGCCCTCCACGTGTCTCCCGATCCGCAACTCGGTCAGCCCTTATCCCTCCAGGATCGGGCTTGGGGTTTGACGGGGGCGCCCGGGAAGCAGGGGGCGCTCGGGTTGCACTACAAGAATTTTTGGATTCAATAACACCCAATAGACAACGGTTTTTTCCAAAACTGTTGATGTTGAAAAAATTTTTGCGGAAAAAGACAACGGTTGTTAAAAAATCGTTGTCTTATGTATGTCAAAGACAACGGTTTTTTAAAAACCGTTGTCTATTGGGTTGGTTACGACAATAATTTTTAAATAACCGTTATCTATTGGTGTTGCTTAGGTGGTAATACACAACAGCGAGCAAGCGGGAAAACGAAAACGCCCGTCGTTTACATTGAGTAATAGTGTCCCCCTCGCCACTTTCACTAGTCTTCGTCTTCGTGCCCTAGCCAAAGGAGCAGAGGTGTTGCCCCTCCCCTCAAAGCGTCTTCGTCTTTGTCTTCCTCTTCGAGCCCTAGGCTGCTGCCCCCCCCCTCCCAGTGAGCGTCTTGCTCATTGAGCCCTAGCTACCGCCCCCCTCCCAGTCAACAACTCTTTTTGCTCATACCCAAAGGTTTCCGCTGGTAAGGTCAGTCCCAAATGTTGTCGTTGCCTTTCTCCTCACCTGCGCCCATGCCCTAGCCACAACCCTTTTAAAAGACTCCCCTCTTCGCACACGCGACGAGAACCACAGCCACGCTATCTCCCTCGTCGCCCTCTTCTCCGCCTTCCTTCTCTTCTACTACACGAGCTACTCTTCTTCCTCGCGCAACCTCTTGATCTCCGACTTCCTGGACGCCCCTCTCGGCCTCTCCAAGGGGAGCCCTAATCCTGCCCCTCCTCCCGAGTACTCCTT
This sequence comes from Boesenbergia rotunda, assembly GCA_024364735.1. Lineage (NCBI taxonomy): Eukaryota > Viridiplantae > Streptophyta > Magnoliopsida > Zingiberales > Zingiberaceae > Boesenbergia > Boesenbergia rotunda. The sequence continues at coordinate 22,949 of JAGFNQ010000588.1, read as the reverse complement.
CCTCGCGTCGCTCGAGAAGTTCCTGACGTCGCGCGCGCCCCCTGCCGGATCCCCGGGCATCACTTCTGCTGCTGATGGCGGATCTCCCTCTGTCACGGTCACGGCGCTCGACGACTCGATCTGGAAGGAAGAGGCGAAGATGCTTTATGGAAGCGAAGGATTCGCCGATCGATTTCTTCCAATTTTTTTCTTTCGATCGTCTTCGCCGACCTAATCGAGGCAAAGGATAATTTTTGGTGTAATCTTTCAATTCGTCGGCTTCTTTCTGCTCTCCGCTGGTTCCAATCGATTTCAGTGAGAAAGGTTCGATTTTTTATTAGTTGATGTTCAGTTATCTTTTAACGTGGAATTTAGTCTTTCTTGTTAAAATTTAGCGCATATATTTTCTTATTGTCAAATCTTGTATGATCGACTGATTTGTGTCTTTGATTATCAGCAGAGCAATTTGATGTAGAAAGAGAGTTGGGTGCACGATTCTCACTGATCTATCTGATGTTTCAACTCTTGTCATGGGAGCCCTATCGTCGAAGTCGAGGGACAGTAGCCACCGTTCGCGTGAGTACGTTGCCACGACAACGCCGAGTCATGCCTTCATGTTAGTTCCTCTAGTTGAACTTATTAAAATTTGGGCAATTTAGCAAAGGGCGTACGCAACAATCCGAAATTACCAAAGGGCGCACCATGGTTTCTATTTTACCAAAGGGCGCAACCATTTAAGTGAACTTCCAATTATACCCTTGGCGCCACAAAATGCCTTTTCCATTCCAATTTTCGAGACATCCAAACTACTTGTGCTTTAAAATATGGTTCGGATGGCAAGGTTGCTCCATTTTTGGTCATTCTCTCTCTCACCGCAACAACGTAGTGTGCCCTAGTTGTTGAAGGAGGACATTTTACGTGGCCTAGGTGTGCTTTAGTCGCTTGCTCATCCCTCGAATCCCTTCGCCCAACCAAAACCTAGGCTCTTATACAGGAAAGTGGTAGTGTGTGATCCTGAGGCGGCTTTAAGTGTTAACGTTGAAGTTGATACTGCTCGGCACTATCAAAGTAGGATTTAGGATTTCTGCAGGGTTGATTTTCATCATAATGGCAGGAAAAAGGTCTGTGGGTGGTTCATCGTCTTCTTCATTGGCATTAATCACCAAGGTATGTTAGCGATAGGCTTAGGTAAGAACAACATAGTTTGTGAAATTGTTTATACTTATTTTTGCTGAATAAATTTGTAATGTATAAAAACTGTAGGGTTCAGATGAGTTTGGGAAAAAATTTCATCGGTGCAGTATTTTAGGCCACTTTAAACATTTTGTTGAAGCATTTGAAATTTTAAATGATCAACACATTGCAAAGATCAAAGAGTCGCCTTTCAGTATTTTCTTGGACATTCAAGAATTGCAGCATATCCGGGGAATTTTGGTTAATATATTTGAAAGTTGGGATTCAACCTCGCAAGTTTTTAAATTCTCAGGTAATAGTTTTAATTATGAATTATAAACAATATCTATAGTAAGATAAAACTTGGATATAGTTAGCCTTAAATGATTGATATTTGATCAATTTAAATGAGTGAATTTAAGGTGAAATTCACTTCAGGCCCTCGGTAGGCCTGAAATGATTTTATTTCAGGCCTACCGAGGGTGTGAAGTGAATTTACTTCAGGCCCTCGGTAGGCCTGAAATGAATTCATTTCAGGCCCAACGTGGGCCTGAATGAAATCCTTTCAGGCCCAACGTGGGCCTGAAAAGAATTTATTTCAGGCCCAAAGTGAAATAAGTTGAAGCCTATATTGTTGATGATAACTAAATATTTTAATTGTTTCAGGTGTACCGGTTGCGTTCACCAGACGAGATGTTGCTTTGGTACTGGGTATAGTGGACCGTGGAGTTTCGGTCCCTATTAATTCAACTAAAGCATCGAGTGACCTCTATCGTACTTACTTCTCAAAAGAAAAACAACCTACTAGAACAAGAATTGAGGACTTACTTAAACATTATTCTAAAAGTGTTGAATCAGAGGATGATGTGTTATTAGTTTGTAAATTATATATTTTGTATATATTTGTTTGTGTTTTATTTTCCTCTAGTACATATAAGGTCCCTCTAGGGCTTATAGATATAGTAGATGATTATGACAATCTTGGTAGATTCAACTGGGTGGAAGCTATCCATAAATTTTTGTCTCCCCAATTATCTAAGATTGGGAAATTATTTTCATCAAGTCAGGGAAACCTGAGGACCACCAACCTCCCTTACGTAAAGGGATTTGATGGGCTTTTGGCAGTGAGTAGAATATTGTTGATAAATTTTATAATATTTTGCTGTTATGAATGTAATTGTGTGGAAAACTTTGTGTAGGCATGGTTTTTGGAGCATATACCCATTCAAAAACCATACAATGATGAAGGACCCCGAATAAATAAGTGGACGAATATTCCTTTGCATATTAGTAAGGTGAGGGACCTTGTCAACCAAATCAGGTCCGAAGAGGTAATTATTCTAAACTGTGATCTATTTGATATAGAGACAGTAAAATTTGTGTACTTGGTAATTGACAGGTGATTGTTGAAATAATTCCTAACCTACATGAAAACACATTGTTTGAGAACGTTGAGATTGGGGATGACATTCCACGGGCAATGGAGACATCACAAGGACATGACACAGAAGATGTAAGGTCATGTGGTGAATGCATTCTTAAAAACACCCTAATCAAGGAGCTAATAGAGGAGAATATACGATGAGAAGATGGATTTCAAATAAGGAGATATGACGAAAATGAGATTTGATCTGACAGTAAATATTATGGGAGACATGTATTGTAAAACATGAGACTGTCAATCTCTTGAAGTAATGTTGTAAAAAAACATCCTTTGTTAGTGATTCAGCTCCATTTGTATAGAAATTGTGTAATTTGTATGAATATAATTTATTGTCCAGAAAAACAAAACAATTGTATGATGTTGATTCACATCGAGTTGCTGCAATGTAGTGTACCAACTGATACGGTAAGAAAACATAACTCATAATGATTTGGACTAAGTTTGCACACCAGAAATAACATCTCTTTGGTTAACTCTAACTACTGATATATATCCAAGTATCGAAGATCCATCAGTTGGTTTCTGATACATAATTTGAAAATATGACTTAATGGTCTCGAAGGAATTGAAAATTGGTATGCATTCTGTATTGACTTAGTAAGATGGATTATCTCTACCATAAATTTAAAAACTTGTTTCAAATTCTAAAGATTAATAATTAAATAAAATTACAGGATTTGGTCACAACTTGTAGATAAATATAGAATATTAATCTATAAATCAATATTTTATTTAATGGCCAAGGTGAGCATGAACTTAACTTTTCAGGCCCACGGTGGGCCTGAAATAAAATGATTTCAGGCCCACGGCGGGCCTGAAATAAGTCATTTCAGGCCCACGGCGGGCCTGAAATAAAAATATTTCAGGCCCAAGGAGGGCCTGAAATAAAACCTTTCAGGCCCAAGATGGGCCTGAAATCACTTCAATTCAGGCCCAGTTTGGGCCTGAAAAGATCCATTTCAGGCCCAGGGTGGGCCTGAAATCAAGTGATTTCAGGCCCACCGTGTGCCTCAACTGGGAAAATTTCAGGGTCTCTGTTAACCATTAAATACTTCTGATTTAAGTTTGTAGATAATAAATTTGTAGTTGTATAGGTGTAATACGTTTATAGAACATAGCTCATAAATATTGATACTTAGTGTGCACATAAAAACCCACTGATATACCTAAAAACCTCCTATTGCAAACTACTGCTATAGCATTGATGATACAGGAAGATTAGAGGTTTGGGCACCCAAAATCTCATCTCCTACCTCAACCCTATCTACTGATATAGGTTTTGCAGAATTCCAGATATGGGAGGTCCATCAGTGAGTTTTGCTCAAAACTCACTAATATAACTAAACCACTCCTATAGCATTGGTGATACAGGAAGATTAGAGGTTTGGGCACCCAAAATCTCATCTCCTAGCTCAACCCTATCTACTGATATAGGATTTTTAGAATTCCAGATATGGGAGGACCATCAGTGAGTTTTGCTCAAAACTCACTGATATACCTAAACCACTTCTATAGCATTGATGATACAGCTAGATTAGAGGTTTGGGCACCCAAAATCCCATCTCCTAGCTCAACCCTATCTACTGATATAGGGTTTTCAGAATTCCAGATATGGGAGGTCCATCAGTGATTTTTGCTCAAAACTCACTGATATATCAAAACCACTCCTATAGTAATGGTGATACAGCAAGATTAGAGGTTTGGGCACCCAAAATCTCATCTCCTAGCTCAACCCTATCTACTGATATAGGATTTTTAAGAATTCCAGATATGGGAGGTCCATCAGTGAGTTTTGCTCAAAACTCACTGATATACCTAAACCACTTCTATAGCATTGGTGATACAGCTAGATTAGAGGTTTGGGCACCCAAAATCTCATCTCCTACCTCAACCCTATCTACTGATATAGGTTTTTGAGAATTCCAGATATGGGAGGTCCATCAGTGAGTTTTGCTCAAAACTCACTGATATACCTAAATCACTTCTATAGCATTGGTGATACAGCAAGATTAGAGGTTTGGGCACCCAAAATCTCATCTCCTAGCACAACCCTATCTACTGATATAGGGTTTTCAGAATTCCAGATATGGGAGGTCCATCAGTGAGTTTTGCTCAAAACTCACTGATATACCTAAACCACTTCTATAGCATTGGTGATACAGCTAGATTAGAGGTTTGGGCACCCAAAATCTCATCTCCTACCTCAACCCTATCTACTGATATAGGGTTTTCAGAATTCCAGATATGCGAGGTCCATCAGTGAGTTTTGCTCAAAACTCACTGATATACCAAAACCACTCCTATAGCAATGGTGATACAGCAAGATTAGAGGTTTGGGCACCCAAAATCTCATCTCCTACCTCAACCCTATCTACTTATATAGGATTTTCAGAATTCCAGATATGGGAGGTCCATCAGTGAGTTTTGCTCAAAACTCACTGATATACCTAAACCACTTCTATAGCATTGGTGATACAGCTAGATTAGAGGTTTGGGCACCCAAAATCTCATCTCCTACCTCAACCCTATCTACTGATATAGGTTTTTGAGAATTCCAGATATGGGAGTTCCATCAGTGAGTTTTGCTCAAAACTCACTGATATACCTAAACCACTTCTATAGCATTGGTGATACAGCAAGATTAGAGGTTTGGGCACCCAAAATCTCATCTCCTAGCTCAACCCTATCTACTGATATAGGGTTTTCAGAATTCCAGATATGGGAGGTCCATTAGTGAGTTTTGCTCAAAACTCACTGATATACCTAAACCACTTCTATAGCATTGGTGATACAGCTAGATTAGAGGTTTGGGCACCCAAAATCTCATCTCCTAGCTCAACCCTATCTACTGATATAGGGTTTTCAGAATTCCAGATATGGGAGGTCCATCAGTGAGTTTTGCTCAAAACTCACTGATATACCAAAACCACTCCTATAGCAATGGTGATACAGCAAGATTAGAGGTTTGGGCACCCAAAATCTCATCTCCTACCTCAAGCCTATCTACTGATATAGGATTTTCATAATTCCAGATATGGGAGGTCCATCAGTGAGTTTTGCTCAAAACTCACTGATATACCAAAACCACTCCTATATCAATGGTGATACAGCAAGAATTCCAGATATGGGAGGTCCATCAGTGAGTTTTGCTCAAAACTCACTGATATACCTAAACCACTTCTATAGCATTGGTGATACAGCTAGATTAGAGGTTTGGGCACCCAAAATCTCATCTCCTACCTCAACCCTATTTACTGATATAGGTTTTTGTGAATCCAGATATGGGAGGTCCATCAGTGAGTTTTGCTCAAAACTCACTGATATACCAAAACCACTTCTATAGCATTGGTGATACAGCAAGATTAGAGGTTTGGGCACCCAAAATCTCATCTCCTAGCTCAACCCTATCTACTGATATAGGGTTTTCAGAATTCCAGATATGGGAGGTCCATCAGTGAGTTTTGCTCAAAACTCACTGATATACCAAAACCACTCCTATAGCAATGGTGATACAGCAAGATTAGAGGTTTGGGCAACCAAAATCTCATCTCCTACCTCAACCCTATCTACTGATATAGGGTTCTCAGAATTCCAGATGTGGGAGGTCCATCAATTGTGTGATGTTGATTCACATCGAGTTGTTGCAATGTAGTATAACAACTGATTCGGTAAGAAAACATAACTTATTAGAGATTTGAACTAAGTTTGCACACCAGAAATATCATTTCTTTGGTTAACTCTAACTAGTGATATATATCCAAGTATTGAAGGTCCATCAGTGGGTTTCTGATACATAATTTGAAAATATGACTCAATGGCCTGGAATTGAAATTTGGTATGCATTATGTATTTACTTAGTAAGATGGATTATCTCTACCATAAATTTAAAAAACTTGTTTCAAATTCTAAAAATTAATATTTATATAAAATTACAGGATTTGGTCACATCTTGTAGATAAATATAGAATATTATTCTATAAATTATTATTTTATTTAATGCCCAAGGTGAGAATGAACTTAACAGATTTCAGGCCCACGGTGGGCCTGAAATAAAATGATTTCAGGCCCACGCTGGGCCTGAAATTAAAACATTTCAGGCCCAAGGTGGGCCTGAAATCACGTCAATTCAGGCCCAGTGTGGGCCTGAATAGCTCCATTTTAGGCCCAACTTGGGCCTGAAATAAATTTATTTCAGGCCCAGGATGGGCCTGAAATCAAGTGACTTCAGGCCCACCGTGTGCCTCAACTGGGAAAATTTCAGGGTATCTGTTAACCATAAAATCCTTCTGATTTAAGTTGGTGGATAATAAATTTGTAATTGTATAGGTGTATAAATCTGACACCATCTTTCTGGCCTAACTGATATGTTTATAGAACATAACTCATAATTATTGGTACTTAGTGTGCACATAAAAACTGACTAAATCAGTCCTAAAAACCTCATATTTCAAACTACTCCTATAGCATTGGTGATATAGGGATTTCATCTCCTATAAAAATTTCATCTCCTATCTCAATCCTGTCTACTGATATAGGGATTTCAGAATTTCAGATATGGGAGGTCCATCAGTGAGTTTTGCTTAAAACTCACTGATACACCTAAACTACTACTATAGTAATGGTGATACAGCAAGATTAGAGGTTCGGACACCAAAAATTTCATCTCCTAGCTCAACCCTGTCTACTGATATAGGGATTTCAGAATTTCAGATATGGTAGGTCCATCAGTGAGTTTTGTTCAAAACTCACTGATACACCTAAACTACTGCTATATCAATGGTGATACATCAAGATTAGAGGTTCGGACCCCAAAAATATCATCTCCTAGCTCAACCCTCTCTACTGATATAGGGATTTCAGATTTTCAGATATGGTTGAGCTAGTTAGTGAGTTTTGCTCAAAACTCACTGATATACCTAAACTACTGATATAGCAATGGTGATACAGCAAGATTAGAGGTTTTGACCTCAAAAATATCATCTCCTAGCTCAACCCTCTCTATTGATATAGGGTTTTCATAATTCCATATATGGTTGAGCTAGGATCAACCATTTTATTTCAGGCCGACGGTGGGCTGAATCATTTTATTTCAGGCCGACGGTGGGCTGAATCATTTTATTTCAGGCCGACGGTGGGCCTGAAACATTTGATTCAGGCCCAAGGTGGGCCTGAAATCATTTTATTTCAGGCCCAAGGTGGGCCTGAATAATTTTATTTCAGGCCCACCTTAGGCCTGAATAACTATTATTTCAGGCCCAGCGTCGTTCATCTATATGTGAATTTTAGAGCCTTTAAAATTAAATATAAATACATTTGAAATATATTTAACCTAATCTAAATCAGAAATATATTTGAAATATAACAAAGTAAATTACACATAATAAATCAGAAATATATTTGAAATATAACAAAGTTAGTTTGATTTTTATAAATAAAAATAGATATAACCTAAGTTATATTTATAATACAAATAAAGAAAAAAAGGCCGCCTAGGGCCTGAAATCCTTTTATATCAGGCCCAGCAGTCACTCAGCTTTATTGCGTACCTTAGAGCCTAGTGCTCACCAATCGTCTTCTAGCTCCAGATTTGTTGCGATTTCAAGGTAGCGTGCTTGTTTTCATTGGAGTAGTTGTGGCCGACATCCTCGTCACCGCACTAGTCGAAATGTACGTACCCTAATTTGTAGTTTGTGATTTCAGTTCTTGCCTTTCACCTAGGGTTATCGATTGTTTTCAGTAATAGACTGAATTTGAGGAGGCTCGTTTTATGAACGAATTCTAAGTGTCATTGTTTGTTTGTGTCAAATAATTGTTTGTTTGATGGTTGCTAAGTTCGGTATGGGTCAAAAAACATCATCTTCAAAAAAAGCTGCTCCCACCAAATCTAAGAAACAGCAAGTCCATGGGGGAAGTCATGGGAAAAAACAGCTGCCCCTACGAAAAATCAAATTGCCTACCGAGTATACAAGTTTTGCCAACAGAGGTCGAACTAAACGAATGAACTGGAAATGTAGCCTTTGCCATTTCAAAAATTTTATTGAATCTGTTCCACCCACACCAGCACAAGAACAATTGCTTCGAGAAACACCCTTTTGTTGGGTCCTCGACCTTCCTACTAGTTCTTGTGTAAGACCCCAGGTTCATAACATGTTTGATAATTGGGATGAAGAAGAACAGAGCTTTGTATTCCATGGGAAAAAACTCAATTTCAGAACGGTTGATATATCAGTTATTCTAGGGCTACCTGACCATGGAGAGATAGTCAAACTTGATTTGAATGAGGCCTCCAGCCCACTGTACAAGGAGTATTTTGAAGATTCCAGTTGTTCTGCACGGCATTTGGAGAAACTGCTAATAAAGTCTACATCGAATGACAAGCTGTACTGTCAGTTGTATATACTCTATTTTTTTGTACAGTGCTATTTTGTGGTAGTAGCAGCATACTTGCCATTCCTGCCCTGTCACTTATTGATTGCATAGATGATTTTGACAATCTACCAAACTACAATTGGTGCAATGCCGTGTACAATTTCATGGCTCCTCAGTTGGGAGCCATTGGAAAGGAGGTGACATTGAGGCATAGACCACATGTAGGTGATTCAACCCAACCGGCCAAGGCTCCCTTGCTCAAGGGATTTCCAAATATTTTGGCTGTAAGTGAGAGCACATATACCTGCTAATATAATTTCATGATGGATATTATTTACTGATTATAATGATGTTGCAGGTATGGGTTAATGAACATATTAGTATTGCTGCTCCTGAACATCCACATAGATTGCCAAGAATACTTCGCTGGACTTGGCCTAAAGCCCATGTTGACACTATCAAGAGGATGATAGACCGTGTGGCCCCAAATTTAATTATTGTTGATTTAATTCCGTTTGATATAGAGCATGATTTGGTACCTGACTACTCTCCTCCAACTCAACCACTTGAGGTAGAATGTGAGGTATTACAGCAGGCACCAGAAGGAAGCCAGGCAGCACAAGGAAGCCTACAGCCCTTACAAATGGAAGCCTGCAATATATGTATAGAAAAACAAGAACAAATTGAAACCTTACAGCAACAATTAAATATAGCAATTAAAAGTTTGGAGGAAGCCAAAAGTGAGACGGCATCAGCCATCAGTGCCAAGGATCAAATTATTGCTCACAAAGAAACAATAATTGCAGAGAAGGAGTCCCAGCTGAAACAAAAAGATGACATCATTGTTGAAAAGGATAAAAGAATTGGTGACAAAGATTTGCAGCTTAAACAACAAGAGGAGCAAAATGATAAAAGGATAGCTGTAAGAGAGGCTATCATACTTCAGTCTAACAAAAAAATCAAACAGCTGCATGACCAATTGCAAAGCAAAGGGTCAGATGAAGGTGAGCCACTTGCCAAAAAAAGGAAAATAACTCAGGTCAGACAAACCTACAAGGCCAAAGGCAAGGGCAAACAAGTTGTTCAGGAGAAGGATGAGGAGGAAGATGAAGATGAAGATGAAGATGACGAGCCTCCTGCCCCATCAATCTCAGATACTACAATGCAAACAACAAAATCTGCGACCTCCACCCAAACTAACATATCTGAACATCACGCAGCTAAAGCTAAAGAATTTCAAAAGGTGAAAAGCAAAATCGTGAAGAATTCCAAGGCATTCTTTAAGAAGACTAAAGATGCAGAGATTGCTGAAACATTATTAAAGCTTAGTAAATTAAAGTGAGTTAGTTGCTATTGCGTTTGGAAAAAATATTGTAAAACATTGATGATTATTGACATTCATTAATAAAATTTAATCATTCACATTGTTATAAAGTTGCTTATCTTATTTGCATGTAGGTATGAGTTGAATCCAGTATGGTCCAATGGGACCTTTACATTAGATATGCTATCTTTTTGACAATATTTGATTGGAATGACTACACCATCGGGGATTGCATCAATACATACTGGACTATTCTTGGAAATGAAGTAAAAGCGTGTAACTCACCATACCAGCCCTCCATATTCTGTGGGGTGGGGTTTGATGTAAGTCAATTAGCTACTAAATCATTAATATTTTTTCTATGATTTAGTCCACTGACACTTCCTTTTTAATAACCATAGGAACTTTTTGAGGCGATTCACGCTCAGGCTTTTGAACAAACTATTGCTACTGATACGGATAAGCCAATTAGATATATCATCTGTCCTCTAAATAATGCAGATGATCATTGGCATCTAATGGTTATTGACCTCGTGGAAGGTAGTATCCATCATTATAATTCTCTCGGCGCCACAGAAGGGTACACTGCCAAATTTGAAAAAACTATAAGTTTTCTATTTCGTAGATATAACTCAAAAAAAAGTTTCATACCAATATAATTGTTACTAATGTCATATCTGTGTAGGTGGCATTTTTCAAAAATTTGAACTGGTCTTATTACAAGACATGGAATAAAGGATTGCCTTCCATATCTGGGACAGAGTTCAATAAAATTGTTGTAGAAGGACCCACCCAAAGCAGATCGTAAGAGGATGTTTATTTTTGTTAAAAATAACAATGCATTTCATGGTTGGATGTCTCAAATGACAACAATGTCAATATTGGTTTTTCAGGTCGGATTGTGCATTTTTCATGATGCGGTATGCAGAAAGTCTAGTTTTTCAAAGACCTACAGATTTTACCCAAAAGCAAATGAAATACTATCGATTTCAGGTGGGCTATAAAATAATGAGAAACAAGTGCTGGAAGATTTAGCTAAATCTGTAAATAGTGTTTTTGTTGATACTATGTATATGTAATTGTCATCACAAACAATGTATATTTGTAATTATATATTCCATGTACTCCTTTTCAAATCAATGAAACTTTGCTTCGGATCATTGTTTTTGTCTCATATATGATCTGTAATATGTAATTGTTGTGGAACTCATCAGTAATATTGAACCTTGCTTTTGCTAGAATCATTTGAATTCAGGACCACAGTGGGCCTGAAACAAAAGGATTTTAGGGAACCCACTCAGGGCCTGAAACAAAATGATTCAGTTGTATAATGTAAGTTTAATGACAAACAATATATGTTTGTAGTTATAATGTATGTAAACCATTTTCATACTCCAATGGAGCATTGCTTTCGATCCTTGTTATTGTGTAATCTCTATTTTATAATTTGTCCTCTTGTCGATACTATAAGTAATATTGAACCTTACTTTTCTTCTACCCTAATTTTAAATCACAGCCCACGTTGGGCCTGAAATGAGATTATTTCAGGCCCACGCTGGGCCTGAAATAATATCATTTCAGGCCCAGCGTGGGCCTGAATAATATCATTTCAGGCCCAGCGTGGGCCTGAAGTGAGATTATTTCAGGCCCACGCTGGGCCTGAAATGATATTATTCAGGCCCAGCGTGGGCCTGAAATAATTCCATTATTGGGCCTGACACAATAATCTCATTTCAGATTTCAAATAATTCAATATTATAATGATTAAATATTTTATATAAATATACATGTTGTCAAATTATTTTTAATATAAAACAAAAAGGAGAGTACCTACATAGACATTGCACCACAATTTAATTCCATCCACATCATTACCTCATATTTTCAGAAGTTGCCACAGCAGTAGTTTTGTTTCATGGACCTATTATATTTTGATTTCTCAAAACTCATTACCAGTAGTTAGAGTTTAGATAGCTAGGAGATGGAATTTTTTGTCTCCAAACATAGTCCTAATGATTATCAATTACGTGTTAATACAGTATCTATCAGTTGGCACAGAACAATGAATCAACATAGCAAACAAACAGAGGGTCTCAAATGACAGATATTCACAAACCATAGGACTTCAGGACTACAAGACCTAAAATAACATTATTGTGGCACCCAAAATCCGAAAACTTCACAACTGCTCAATTCTGCATACATAAATTTACACAAGAAGAAATGTATCATAATATTGAAATACTTCTTCAAGTCACAACATTAACAACAACTAGTTTTTTGACAATACTATAGCTGTACAATATACAAAATATATACATTCAGTTATCCTCCATACAAAACATACATTTCAATCAGAATATTGGGTCACTACATATACCAATAAACTCAAGACCTTGGGGCTGGCGACATTCTACATGTCCTTTTATTATGACCAAGTTGTTTGCACCGGCTGCATTTTAGTTTGACCTTGCCATTGTGTCTGGACTCTATCCGTGCCTTCTTTCGTCTACCAGGCTGCACAAGGCTACGGGGACATAGAACTGTAATGTCGTTTACTCCAATAGGCCAAAACTGCTTGCTTCTACAAGGGAAAATACGATCCATGTAAACCCACTTCCAAGTTTCAGAATAAAAATAATGCTCACAATATGGGAGCGTATCCATGTTTCTGTGAATGATTACGGCAATAGCATGTGAGCAAGGAAGTCCTGAAATTTGAAACTCCCCACAATGACAAAAAAATTTTCCAAATCAACAATGTATGAAGTGCCCCATGTTTCTACTTCCATTTCTGATTGAGAGTAAGGGTGAACCTTATAAGCTCTTGCTTTCTCTCTCCTTGAATCCATTTCTTTTGTAGCATAAGGTGTCAAAGCAACATGCCATTTGGAGACTTCCTCTCTACGGTTATAGAACCATTGAGCAACTTTTCTTCTTGTATTATCAATTAACCTGTTTATGGGAAGCTCACGTGTAGACTTGAACAAAGCATTTAAGCTCTCCACACAATTCGTGGTAAGCATTCTGTACCTTCTCCCTGGAAAGTGTGCATTTGCCCACCTTTTAGGGTCAATGTTGTGAAGCCACTTATGGGCAACTGGATGTTTTTCAAGCATTGTCTGCATTATCATGTCATATTGGAGTGTTGTGTTGGCTCGTGCTGCTGCCCAAAACAAACCTACAGCAGCTCTGCTTCCAGTATCAGTTACCATATTACAACACATGTGGTGGCAACAAAAGGCATGATGCGCGTTTGGGTATACTTTTCTAACTGCTAATATAATGCCCCGATGTCTATCTGATACTATGGTGATTGAGTGATCATCGACACCAAAGAACCTCTTTGTATGCTCCAAAAACCACTCCCATGCAGACCCACATTCAACTTCAGCTATTGCGAAGGCAACTGGAAGAACATTGTCATTACCATCAATCGCCGTTGCAATCAACATTACTCCCGGATACTTTCTCTTAGGTGTGTGGCATCAATTCCAATAAGTCTACGCAAATAAGACCTGAGACAAGCACCAAAAGCCCAAAAACACCGCTGGAACTGATTGTGACCATGCCTGCATAGTGTCACATACGTTTCAGGATCTCTAGCTCTTAACTCACGCAGATATTGTGGAAGATCTCTATAAGCCTCATCATAATCTCCAACAACCTTTTTCAATGCTTTCTCCCTAGCTATGTATGCTTTTCTGTATGATATGGTCACTCCAAATCTAGCTTTAATATCTGATATAATCATACTTGGTTTGTATTGTTCATTATGAAGAAATTGCTCTTCAACAAAAGAAGCAACAAATGATGAAGAGCATGCATGATGATCAGCACTTTCCCTAACAGTTCCACATTGGTGTTCCTTTATATATTTTGTAACAGTGAACTCTACTTCCCCCCTTGCTACTACTCTCCATGTACATGGTTGGTTGAAGCACACTGCTTTAACTCTATTTTTTCGGGTGTCAACTGGGTTATATCTCATATGCTTAACCATGACATGTTTGACAAGTGCATTCTTGAATTCTTCTCTAGATGGAAATATCTGCCCCACAAAAATTCATGCCCATCTCTTGCCTCTACCTCTCCAATTGGCCCAGCAAGCAATCGAGAATTTAAAATATAAGGATCTTCAGCTAATGGATACTCCTCCTCTAAGTCACTGTACTCATCTGATGTAAATTCATATTCCTCAATCTGCATATCATCGGCTTGGAATTCTAGTACACTTGTAATGGGTTCTAATTCATCTGCATTCCGGCTTTCAATTCCTTCCTCCCCACTCCAGGTTGCCTCAAATAATTCAACAACTCTTGTAGAAGAATTCAAACCCTCACCTTCTATATTAGTTGCTTCTTCATTTAGATCAATTGTCAAATTCCTTGTAATTTCTGATCCATTCCCCGTGACAGCATTATCATCAAGAGTATTCCATATTTCGGATAAAATTTCTTCAACAACATTATCATCCCTGAAAAATAAATTACAATTACATTTTTCAAACTTTGAAAATCATAATCAAGGACCTAGGAAGGCCTAAGGGCCTGAAATATGATTTCAGGCCCTCACAGGGCCTGAAATATTTTTATTTCAGGCCCTGTGAGGGGCTGAAATGAAAAGATTTCAGGCCCTACGAGGGCCTGAAATCTTTTGATTTCAGGACCTCACAGGGCCTGAAATCATATTATTTCAGGCCCTTGGAGGGCCTGAAATCATTTTATTTCAGGCCCTCACAGGGCCTGAAATCAGTATATTTCAGTCCCTCGGAGGGCCTGACTTATATTGATTCAGGCCCTCAAATCCAATGAATTCAGCCCCTGTAAGGGCCTAAAATCTTTTCATTTCAGGCCCTGGGAGGACTTGAATTCCTTTTATTTCAGGCCCTCACAGTGCCTGAAAACAACATATTTCAGTCCCTCCTAGGGACTGAACTCCTTTAATTTCTGGTCCTTCTAGGGCCTGATATGGTAATATATCACCCCTAGGTCGAATTCAAGCATTTATTTATCTTAAGTTTAACAAATTTCAGAGAGCCCTTATTATGTAATGCATATCACCCTTAGACTCCTCCAAACATAAAAATTGTAGCAAGAGTTGATAAGTATAAAACTAGCTCTGATACCATATCAAAGATATCAATCATACGTACATTACTATTTGTATTTGTTACCAATCTGTTGATTGTTTTTTCTCCTTCAACACCTATCTTCCTCAGCTGCCTTGATGAATTGAGTTGTGCAAGGTCGAATAATATACGTACCCTCGTGATGATTCGTCTTGTGCAAGGTAGTAATATATATATAGGCTGAGAAAATTTCCACTACCTGGTCATCCGAACCACAAATTAATATTTTACTGCAAAAGTGGTTCGGATGTCTCGAAAATTGGAATGGAAAAGGCATTTTGTGGCGCCAAGGGTATAATTGGAAGTTCACTTAAATGGCTGCGCCCTTTTGTAAAATCGAAACCATGGTGCGTCCTTTGGTAATTTCGGATTGTTGTGTACGCCCTTTGGTAAATTGCCCTTAAAATTTCCTTAATGCGAACCTTTTTTAATAGTATGTTTTTCCTCAGTCATGCCTTCATGTTGGGTTTCCTGATTGTTAAAAAATTTATTTTGATATATTGAATTGTTTTCTTGGTTGAGCCAAACTAACTATAATGTGTTGTGGGTTATATAATTAGAACCATCTTCTGAACAGCATATGTTGATTTGAATTTCTGATAGGAGGGACATTACGAGTACAAGTATATAATTGATGATAGTTGTTGATCGCCTACTTCAATGATTATTATTTTTTCTCCTGTTATTATTTTTTCAGTGTAGGCATTTACAGGCTCTATTGTTGAGCATGATCTTGGTCCTCAACCCATACAGTCACAAAAAAGTACCAATCTGTCACCGGTATGACACGCAACAATTTCTTATCCTTAATTAAGTAGGGATCTAAAGACATGATACTAGTACTATTTCAAGAAAGATATGATATAGTTTGAACAAGTAACATAGAATAATGAAACAATTGAATATGTTTTTTTGTTATCCTCAACGCATAATGATAATTGCTACAACTAATGAGTTTAGTCCTATATTGCTAGTTGTTGATATATTGTTAAGCTTGAGGGTTATTTATTAAGGTATAATCATTGGTTGTATATATAACAAACTGTGCTTTTAACTTGATCCCAGAACAGATCAAATGATAGTTGTTGATCACCTTCTTCTATGATTAGTTTTTTTATTTTTATACTCATGCTCTTATTTACCTGAGTAGGCATTTAGAGGCTCTATTGTTGAGCGTGATCTTGGTCCTCAACCCATGCAATCATCAAAAAGTACCAATCTGTCACAGGTATGACACATGCAGCAATTTCTTATCCTTAATATGTTTTTTTTATCATCCTCACATGCATAATGATAAATGCTACAACTAATGACTTTAGTCCTATATTGCTAGTTATTGAATTATTTATTATGCTGTAATCACTGGTCAAAACCGTGCTTTTAACTTGATCTCAGAACAGAGCAAGTGATAGTTGTTGAACACCTGCTTCTATGATTAGTTGTTTTTTCTCATGTTCTTATTTTTCCTGTATAACAAAACTGTGCTTTTACTTTAATCTCAGAACAAACCAACCAAACCACCCCCTTTTACATACAAGTGTGATCTCTTGTAATCTCCTGCTCCTTGTAATGGCCTTCTTCTCCCTCTTCTGGCGCATGTCTCTTGTTTGCCCGCGCCTTATGATGTCCGAGTCCTCCTAATAATGGTGATCCTGTCCACTCAGCATTCTCCGCACTCTGTCACTTTCCCACTATTTGTCAATCCCTTGATTCGCCTTTAGATGATGATCATTCTGGAGAGTTTAAGTGAAATAATATCCAAGTTATGTTCCATAAGAGGAACCAAATACACAAATTTAAAAAAAAAACAATCTATGGTCTCAGCAGAATCTTTGAATATGTTTCACAAGATTTTATGAAGCAAATCACTTTGTTGGTTTAAAGTGCAACAAAACAGGTTTTCTGATATTTATTTGAGATGAGAATAAGTTTAGTAATATGTTGATGTTATGCTCTGATGGTGACGTGGATGACAATGCAAATGCTAAAAGAAATGGAAGCTGAGTCTTTCGCTATGTATTTTAATGCCAAAATTCTTTTTTTTTTAGTGAAACTTGTTTATAGATTGATCTTGGAAGTCTTGTGCAAAGATAAGAATTTTATAGTGTCAAGGTTTTAAATACTTACTAATAAATGCATATAATCAATATATTTAAGTATAAATTATTAAGGCAAACAGAAGATATACTACAGAAAACTAAGGCATGTAATAATATATCATTCAGTTAACTGCAAGTATATGTTGTGTGACCTTTGTGCACGAAGTTTCTAATCTCTATATAATGCTCACAACTTGTCCTTGTACTACATCATCAATGACAGATGGTTATTGCACATGCACAATAACAAAAGTAACACAATATGTAAAATAAGAGTAATGATATGTACAGTGAAAGTGAATGCCACAGTAAAAATTTTGATCGTCAATCGACGGCACGTCTGACGTCCGATCGTCGATCGGACACTACCGGCGGCCTTCGGCCGCCGCCCCGAACCAAACTATACCCTAGGGGGCACGGTGAACCCGTCGGGGATCGCCACAATTGCGATCTCGCATCATTGACCGTCGATTTCGATGGGTTCACCGTTGCCGGCGATCCTGACGAGTTCACCGTCCTCCCAAGGTATCCTGACGAGTTCACCGTCCTCCCAAGGTATAGTTTGATTCGGGACGACAATCAGAGGCCGCCAGTGGTGTCCGATCGACGATCGAACATGTACATATTAACTGAACATCATTCACTATAATTTTCACTCTCCCAAATTCACTCTTCAAATCATTTCCCATAAAATAATAGAGCTACATTGGAAACTACAACAAAACAACCCTCATAATTATGAAACTAGTTTAGAGAACAGAACTCCACCCACCCATGACTCAGCTGAATTTTACCCAACTCAGACTCCTCTAGTCCTCTAGCTCCTTTATCAATCCAGGTTTGTGCTAGACTAAGACATGCGTAATCTGTTGTAAATTACCATTATAGACACTTTTTTATTTAAAGTGTGCCTTGTTGAATTTTGTCCTAAAACAAATCTTCCTCCCTCCAATCTTAATTAAAAAAAATTAATGGTTGAGCATGAATCCAACTTGCAACATCAATTGTTGAGGATGTGGACGTAGGTCATCTTTTCCCAAGTAAAACATATGGTGAGAAACTTGCCTTATAAAGTCCTAGCTTCGTTCTTGAGCTCACTGGTCAAGCTGTGCATTTTGTAATATCAAAATAGACGATGAATGTAGCAGGAATTCATCTAGAATTACTATTTGTTAGATTAATCCAAACTCATTATATATCTGCATACTATATTCCTATATTAGTAATCAAGTATTTGATTACAAAATAGATTTTTAATCTATTCTTCCATCTTTTTTTTCTTTGAGTCATCTCCATTCATCTTATGATGTTTTTTGGGTAAAAATACCTAAATGCAACAGTATTCTTCCATGAACAATAAAAACAAACCTGTTTGCGTAGCTTATGCAAGTCCCTAGATTCCTTCTTTTTGTAGTTCAATTTCTTGACCCAACATACCTACAATGTTCCTGCCGTAGTGCCATATCTTGTTGTCCCTGATGGTGTCTATTTTAGAAGGCCAACGGAATTGCTTCTGTTTTGTAGTCCTCTGCTCCAAGTTCCACAAAGCCTGTTTCAAGATTCAAGATGCAGAAAGGCAATCGTTAGTGTTTGATATGTACCTGTAAGTGTTCCTAGAAACAACTTTACGCTTCAGTAAAGTAGTCCTGTTTTGGAGTCCTCTGCTTCAACTTTGTCTCCTAATTACTTTTAGCAATTCCCTTTTGTCCATTTGCAGTTCAATCTGATCAAAGTTATTCTCAGCCTCAATGCAGGTGGACCCAAATGAGGAATCTTGCCCCATGAGCTTACAATATTTGTCAGTATATCATCTTCAAATGTTCTATTCAGGTTTTGGAACCAACTATCGTAATTGTTTTTACCTTACAATCTCTCTGTAATTGTTCTACTATTTTTAGTTGTGAATGCTCATTTTATATTTTTATTTATTGTGACATTCATATCCAAGGGAAGGAATCAGCTTATGATGCAAAGCTAAGGGGCGCCACTGTCTTCATCTGGTTGACTGCACTTGGATGAAGCTACTGGGGATATTTTGATGATGTTTGGACTAATTTTGATGATGTTTATCTCAGTTTCTGGTTCTTGATGTATATGATATTTTGATGATGTTATCTCAGTTTGGACTAATACTGAGGATATCTTGATGTATGATATTTGCGCTTTGCGCAGTATGATGTATGATATTTGATGATATTTTGATGTATGATAGTTTGAAGTGTGTTTGCTCAATATTATTTAATTATTTAAATAATTTAATTTTTAAATGGTATTTGTTGTAAATTGTTGGCTGCCTCAACCAAAAGACATCAATTTATATTTGTTGTCAAACTATTGTTTAAATCACACACAAACAACGGTTTAATACTATTGTTAGCCTGTTGTCGATCACATTAAAAGACAACGGTGAAAACTCATTGCTACACTGTTGTTATTGACTATAAACGACAACGGTTTGTAACTGTTAATGTAGACCACCCCTTTTAACAACATGGCCTTTAACAACAGTGATTTTCGCCTACGACAACGGTGAACGCCCATGGTTAATAAGCATTTTTCTACTAGTGTTGACTTGGTCTGCTGACTTCTCGCTGACTTAAACTTTATCTGCTTCGTTGGCTTGGACCCAGGGCGCCCGAGGCATCCGGGGCGCCCGAGACACTGGGGGCGCCCGGGAGCTTGGGGGCGCCTACCCCAGTGAGCTTCCGAAGCGTTACTTGCTCAGCTTGTCTTGCCTTCACCTTGGGGGCGCCTGGGACTTCCGGGGCGCCCTGCCCAACTGCTGCCCCTCTCCTTTGGGGGGTTCTGAGCTGCAGAAACTCGTTCCTTCGGTCCTGCATCCAGGGTTAGTGCCACACAAAACAAAGCAAGAATGTTAGTGAATTTTACAGTCATAGCTGTCTTGGTTCTGACTTTGGGTCTCCAAAATGGAGCCCTAGGTCGAGCCGACGCCTACTGTTCCCTCGACGGGGAACGCATCCTCACCTACTCCTCTCAGGAGAGTTTACCTTTTGCCAACCGGCTCCTCTGGTTGGACTTTTGCCCGATGCACCTGACCAGGTCTTCGTGCCTGTAACGCCCGTCTCTCTCCCACACCTCGTGGTGTGGCGAGATAGGCGTCGTTACGCTAAACATACATGTGCATAAAAAAAACATCTTAATGCAGCGGAAACATTTTTTTTCTAAACATACTTTTAATCATGCAACTAAACACATGGAACATTTATACATGGCATCATATCATAACTTAACCATTCCATGACTTATTCATAATCATCATAAGCAGTATGTACTTATCCATAAACGTAGCATCATAAGCCTTAAGTCACCCATTAATCATAATCCATAAAACGTAGCATAAAATTTAAGAAAACATTTTCACACCCAAGACATGCATTATGTGTGAACGTAAGAATCCTTTGCCAAGTCACTGCTACACACACATGCTTCTGCCTCTCCTGCGGCTTCCCTTAATAGCCTCTTGCTTGATCTGCAGTACGAGGAAAATAAATCTATAAGCACATAGGCTTAGTAAAACTCTTTCCTACTCACTAAAACCATACGTCGCTTAAACATAAACATATCAAGTATCTGACGTAACATAACTTCGAACATAAACGTAAGCATAGTCATGGCATAAGTCATAAGCATATGAACAACTAACATAGCATGATTCTTAACATCACCATAGATCTACAACCTACTTAGCATGACATAAATCTTACATACATGAGCATAAAACATACATACATGACATGAAACATACTTATACTTGACATAATTCCTAACATACATGAACATAAGGCATACTTATCATAACATAATTCTTAGCATACATGAACATGAGGCATACTTATCATAACATAATTCTTAGCATACATGAACATAAGGCATACTTATACATGACATAAAATGTGAGCATAAACACAAGCATAAAATATACTTACCTTAGCGCGATACATAACATGGATGTATGAATGAGTCGAATGCATTTACTACATAAGGATGCTTAGTTTTGAAATCATACTTTTAAATGCTTAACATAAACATAACATCATTGGGGTCCCCGGCTTGTACCACATACATACATCATAAGCGCGCATCCCTAAGTAAATACGAGGTAGCTAGCCTCGACCTACTAGGGTAAGGACAGCATAGTCGGTAGTCCTAGAACCGGGGCGTTCTTAAGGTGCCCATCCCTGTTGCACAGCTTCGGTAGTGCCAGAACCGTGGACAGCTTCGGTAGT
Source organism: Boesenbergia rotunda (assembly GCA_024364735.1). Lineage (NCBI taxonomy): Eukaryota > Viridiplantae > Streptophyta > Magnoliopsida > Zingiberales > Zingiberaceae > Boesenbergia > Boesenbergia rotunda. The sequence goes on along the minus strand of JAGFNQ010000588.1, from coordinate 1,183 downwards.
CCAAAACCGGGGCGTTCTTAAGGTGCCCATCCCTTGGACCCTTACTTCGGTCCGGTACAAGCCCCATTCATAAAAGAAAATAACTATGCATGTTTCATCATTCATACTTGTCATTCATACTTATCATTCATACTTATTTCATATCATCGTTATACCTTCATCATTCATACTTATCATTCATACTTAAGGCATAACCATCATCTTCATTCATACTTATCATTCTTTATTCATAACATAGGACATACATGCATAATCATGGTTCTAGTCATAACCTTATCCGGGTTCATCAAGCTTGCATGATTATGATACATAATAAACATACACCTCATACATGATACATTTCATCTAACATACATAATCCTAGTATTCATCATAAGACATGGATGATAAGCTACATATAAACCTAACACACACTACTAGGGTTCATAGCATTCATCATAAAACATGTATATATCTTCATGGATCATAAATCCATTATAAGCATTTATCAATATTCAGGCATCATTATATTTATCATAACCTACTCCTACATCAATTACATGTATTCATGGCATATGATCTAAATATTCATGATTAAAACATAACCTAACATCAACCATACAAAGTCATGTTATATAACACATAAACTAGGATTTTAGTCACATGGAGGCCCTTACATCATGCTTAAAAATGTACTAGCATCATGGTAACTTATAACATGCATTCTTGAGACCTTATCCCAAACCAAACCCTAGGTTTGGGTCTTGGCCGAAAGTCCTAAAGGATCATGGGTCCATGGAAAATTTGCCTAGATCATGATTAACATCCCTTACTTACGTATCATGCCATAGAAAAATCATTTAAACCCTTGATTGGACTTACCCCCAAGCCCTAGACCTAAGGCAAGGGTTGGCCGAAACCCTGGAAGGGTAATAAGCCCATGGAAAAGTTCATTTAACACCATTTTTACCCATAAGGTATCATAAGAAACATATTAATCATGCTTGGAGAGGTTGAAGTTTTCCCCTAGCCCCTTGACTTTGATGTGGCCGAAACCCTAGGGGGTTATTAGGGCATCAAAAATTTCCCTAGATCATAATCTATGTCTTACATAACATCATGAAACATTTCCCTAGGGTTGGCCGATCGACCGGCTAGCGCTGACCAGATCATGTCCCCGTAGCCCTGAGTGCATTCATCAGGC
>JAGFNQ010000587.1:0-104447 GCA_024364735.1 Boesenbergia rotunda | reverse complement strand
GGGGAGAGGCCGGCCCAAGAGAAAGAAAGGGAGGAGAGGGAGAGAGCCCAAGCAAGAATACTTGGATTATTTCGAATGAATTCCAAGCCTTGCCTTGGGTCCTTTATATAGTGGTCTCTCAACCGCCAAGTCTCCTTTTTCTTATGAAATAAATTTTCATAAGAAATTTATCATATAAATTTTCTATGACTTATTCCATCATGCCAAGTCTTGATTTTATATCATGGTTAAAATCATATTTTAATTCATGATAAAAATCAACCAAGTCTCCTTTTCTTATGAATAAATTTTCATAAGAAATTTTATCATAAATTTCATTATATAAATTTCTTTATCATGGTAAATCATCCATGATTGATTTTATAAAATAAATAAACCAATCCATGGTTCATTTTAATTTCCATGAAAAATAAATTTTATATAAATTCTTTATCATGGTAAATCAATCCATGATTGATTTATAAAATAAAATAAACCAATCCATGGTTCATTTTAATTCCATGAAAAAATAAACCAAACCTTGGTTTATATAAAAATTTATATCATCCATAATTTTATAAAACAAACCACACTTATTTATTTTATAAATTGAACCAAACAATTTGGTTCCCTCCCTTTGTGGGCCGGCCAAGCAAAAGAGGGTGGGACCTCTTTGGCGGCCTATCCAGGCCACGCCCCAATGAATTAAACTCATTTAATTCATCTATTAAGTCCTTCAAAAGACTTAGCCATTTTACGCTTCCGATGCGTCTCTGAAAAATTCAGATTCGACTTATCGTTTGGCTCAACCAAACCTAATCTCTCTTGATTGGAAAATCCAATTTTCAACTCGTTTTAAATCCCTCGGATTACTTGTAGTGCGTGTGACTAAATAGGCTTTCGATTTATGTTGGCCGTCTATAATTAACCAATTATAGAACATCATGAGTGGCACCTAGTAGTACATCATGATCCCAATTAATCGAAAGATCAACGGTTGACCTCAGAAACAATTCTGAAACCCTTCAGCAGCTAAATGAATCGTGCCCCATTCCCTTCACCATCTTATACCCACTTGGTTCAGGACATGGTCTATGTGTGTCAGTCCCCACTAGGCTGACTACGTCACACCTAGCCCAAGTAACGTTTTCTCGTCCTACGATTCTAATTACTCTCATGTATCTAAGAGATTCATACTCCTGAATATGTCATGCTCTGGCCAGAGGCTTCGAGTAATAATCCGCGATAGGCCTTGGGTATACATCTCCTCGCAAGGAGTGGTGAATCCTTTATAGGTTGTTCAAACATCTTCGGGCACTTCGGCTTATACCCAATCATCCTGGGTCCACACCTCCTTGGAGATGCTTCTTAAGATGTCAAAGTATAAGTCTCCATGACCAAATGACTTGAACACCGCAAGTCAAAGGAACATCGCACTTAAGCTGCAGTAAGAACTTCACTGACATGTCTATATAGTAGACTACCATATGAAGTTTTACAGCCAGTCACTCCCAATGAACTAGTTCCCTTAACTAGCATTCATGTTTATCTCCGGACATCCCAATGTCACCAGCCAGTGAGAATCAGCTGATTAGAGAATAACCCATGCTAGTTCTCAACAGAATTGATAGTGTCCGTATTTATCAATTCATCGACTAGGGACAATTTCAATACTTCACAATTGCACATGTAGAGATAATCACTAGTTTTGAATTTGTCACAAATTCTCTCATGCTGTGAATTGAATGCGGACATTCATGTAAATGAGTTTAAGATCTCAATCAAATACACAAACATGTATACTCAAATAGTGAATATTCATTTATTAAAATAAATGATTACAATCATAAGGCGATTGCCTTAGGACACTTTTCTCATATCACTAACAAACTCCCACTTGGCCTAATGCCAATCGCTATGGTATCCAATACCAACAGGCTCTAACATACCCTCAAACTTGGCTTTGAGGCAAGGCCTTAGTTAAAGGATCCGCTAAAATTCCTTTCAGTGGAATTTTCTCAATTTGTATATCATTTCCTACTTATATATATCTCCTGATCAGATGATAGCGGCGAAAGCACATGTTTGGATCGCTGATGAGACCTTGGTTCCTTTGCTTGTGCAATAGCTCCATTGTTGTCGCAATAAAACCGGGTATTGCTTCATCAATGGTTGAACCACACCAAGTTCTGAGACAAACTTCTTGATCCAGACTGCTTCCTTTGCTGCTTCCGAAGCTGCAATATATTCCGCTTCCATGGTAGAATCCGCTACGGTGTCTTGCTTGGAACTCTTCCAACTTATTGCGCCTCCATTCAAATAAATACGTATCCAGACTGAGATTTGGAGTCATCCTTATCTGTCTGGAAACTGGCATCTTTATACCCACGTATACCATATCACCTTCTCCATATATTAGGAACACATCCTTAGTTCTTCTTAAGTACTTGAGGATTATCTTGACAGCCGCCCAATGATCCATTCCTGGATCAGACTGGTATCTGCTTGTGACGCTCAAAGCATACGATACATCGGGCCTAGTACATAACATAGCATACATGATAGATCCTATCGCGGATGCATAAGGAATCTTATTCATGCAAATCCTCTCGTCTTCTGTGCGCGGACACATAGACTTCTAAAGGTTGATCCCATGCCTGATGGGAAGGTAACCTTTCTTGGATTCTGACATGCTAAACCTTTTTAGCACTCGGTCTATATATGTAGACTGCGAAAGACCAAGCAACCGTTTTGATCTATCTCTATAGATTCTAATCCCAAGGATATAGGTTGCTTCTCCTAGGTCTTTCATGGAGAAAGTTTTGGACAACCAAATTTTAACTGACTGTAAGACTGATATATCATTTCCTATAAGTAATATGTCATCGACATATAACACTAGGAATACGACTGCACTCCCACTAACCTTCTTGTACACAAACTATATATGTAGACTGCGAAAGACCAAGCAACCGTTATGATCTATCTCTATAGATTCTAATCCCAAGGATATAGGTTGCTTCTCCCAGGTCTTTCATGGAGAAAGTTTTGGACAACCAAATTTTAACTGACTGTAAGACTGATATATCATTTCCTATAAGTAATATGTCATCGACATATAACACTAGGAATACGACTACACTCCCACTAACCTTCTTGTACACACAAGGTTCGTCAGGATTTTGTGAGAAATCAAACTCTTTGATTGCCTCATTGACGGACCCAAATAGACTGTCACGAATGTGGGTCTCAAATTTAGAATTTATGTGTAAGCTGGAAACCCTTTTTTGCAATCAAAGAAGAAAATGTTGCAAAGGGGCCACAGGTCGTATTTTTCTCGGGGCTAGTTGTCGTGTTTGATTCGAACTTGTATTTATGTGTCGTTTGTGTTTTTGGGTTTCAAATAAGTAATTGAATTTTGGGTTATAATTCAGATATGATAACACAATGAAAAATAGAGAACTCAACTCATGAACTAAACAAAGAGATGCACTTAGTATTCAACCTAATGGAAACCTAATCAAGCACTTACCAAATTTTTGGAAACCGTTTTCTGATTTCGACAAAACAAAAGATATGCTAAGCAATGAAGTAAAGGCAGTGATGGGAGTTTTCGGAAATAAACAAGCTTAACACAAATCAATGCAAAGGAAATTTAGAAATTACACAAGCAACAAACATCAACTTAGCTATAATGTTTTTGGAACCCAACCACTGCCAACAAAATTCAGATATGAGTGAGTGCAAGCTTATTGAATTCAAACACAATCATATGCCACAAAAACAAGCTAAATTCGGATGCAAAAAGATTCAAATCAATTGGCACGCAAGAGATAAGTCTTTGTGCCAAAAGTTAACACTAAATTGTGAAATAAGTAAATCTTCAGCTCAATTGTTTAAGCTGAGTGGTTCAATTGGGAAACAAGGGTATTAAGAAAGAACTAAGCAAGACTAAGGTGAGGAATTGAAACTGAAATCAGAACTTGAAAAGCACAAATTCAGAAACCAAATGGATGACATTTCAGATGCAGAATTGAAAGGATTAGCTACAGATTTTTTTCGCAATAGATTAAAGGACTGAGCTAGCTAATGAAAACTAAGTGCAAGTAACTAATCTAGGAACAAGGAAGTTTAAACTAGCAATTACTTGACAACAACTACTGTAATGGAATTAAAATCACTAATATGTAGAAATTTAGCTTGGCACGCCACAATGCATTTGGCACGCAGCAATGTAGACAAAAGCAAACCAAAATTTAACTCAATTGATCACTAAACAAGTCTCTATACTACTCTAACTTGCGAATTAAAGCTAAATTACAGCTATCAACTTAAAATCGTAAATTACAGTAGCTGAGAAGGAAATTCAGAACAGAACAGTTGCGGCAGAAACAAAACTACTACAAAAACAGAAATTAAACTAAGGAAACTACTCCTCGATCCCTTCTCGAGCTCAAAATCTTCTTGGTCGTCAAGGAAGAGCTGGCTTCGAACCCCTAGGCTCAGCAAATTAGTGGAAACAACTTCAATCCATCAATTCTGCTCAAACTGCTTCAACTGGGAAAATTCCGATCCGAGCCCTTCAATCTCGGCTTGTTGAGCTGCGATGAAGATTTGGAGACGACCTGAGCTCACCTGAGAACCCCTACAAGTGGCTCAGGTGATCTGAATTTGATTATAACTAAGATTCAAGCTCCCGGACCACAGAGAATGTGAAACCCTCAACAACTCTATCCGGATGAAATTTGAGATGAATTTTGGATCGAGACTGCCTTCCAAGGATCCAGATGATGAATTTCGGGTTGGAATCGAGGTGGTCGCGCCTCGGATTGAAGAAGAATTGAAGAACAAGGAAGAACAGATGAAGAACTGAAGACTTGCGGCGAAGACGCGACAACAGCTGAAGGCAGGGAATTTCTGATTAAATACATATGAATGGACGACTCAGATTGAATTGAGAAAATCCAACGGCTGATCTTGCTCTGATTTGAGCCAAACTTTGAGGATGTTGATCTGGGGTCAGGATCTGCCTTGTGGTAGCTTGGATCCTCCAGATGTGCAACGGACGGTCCAGATCAACCTAATCTGTGAATGGACGATCTAGAGCCCTCCGAGCTTGATCCAACGGTTGATTGAGCTCTGATTGGAATGAAACCTTCAGATCTTGATCATAGTGCTTGATCAACCCTAACCCTAGCTCGGATTGCTTCAGATTGTCCCGGATGGCTCAGATCTAGCCGCTCTTGAATTGGACGGCTCGGATTAATCGTAAGCTTGATAATTCGATCCGGTTCACTTCCGACTCAAGTTTGACCCAATATGCTCTAGGTCCAGGATCCTTTCATGCCTACAAAAAATATATCAGAAAATTAGTGGCCAAATAATCCAAAAATGTGTAAATTTGTAATTAAGTCCAAAATAAGAGGAAATCATAAAACCTAGGGCAATTTCACAATTAAGCAATAAAAACATAGGTCAAACATGGATTTTAGCAACTCAATGAATCTATCAACTCCCCCACACTTAACCTTGAGCGTCTCGCGAAAACACTAAGTATGTATCCCTTAGATTTTACTTAAGCATAATTAGAAGCAAATGAAAAGAAATTACCTAAGGTTGTCAATTCTCATAAATCTAAACCCTATGGATTAGTATCTTGTCCTTAAATCAACAACTTAGCCTTTTCATCCATCATGAGTCATTGAGATGAATCTAACTCATAGCCTTTCAAGGAAAATTTTGGTGGCTCTCTCCTTAAGTTCTAACTTGATGATGGAAGTGGAGCTCACTCAAACACACATGCTTCTTGCACTACCATAGGCTTGCTTATTATCTAATCTCCACCATTATTCATGATTAGGATCAATATCTACAAAAACAAATGAAAACATGGAAAATGATAAGAAATGGAGTAAAAATCAAGGAAATGGAAAAATTGATAAAGTGGGAGACTTGGTTGCTCAAAAATGTTTCCAATGTGCTTTGCCCCTCTTGTCAGTCCTCTAGTGCTATCAAAAGTGTGGTGAAGTCAAATTTAAGTAATTGCCTTTGATTTGGATGAAAAACCCTTCCTTGGCTTAATGTGCCAAATTGCCTTTTGTGTGCCAACTTGCTTTCTTTCCTCTTCTCTTTTCTGATTTTTTTTTCTTTTCCTTCCTCTCTAGTAAAGTTGGGATAGTAATGATGCAAGGCTTGGGTTTGGTTGATATTACCTTGACTGATCTCATGGAGCCAAAATTCCAATTTTTGTACCAACTTTGTGTCTCTTTTTTTTTTCTTCTTCAAACCGTTTTCCCCTTTTTTCTTCTTTTTCTGAATTCTTCTAGTATGGCACATTCGGGTCAGATTCTTTCATTAAAGAACTTGAGACATCAAACAACAATTGAGGAATTAGACTCTCCACATGTGTTCTTCACTAATCAACTATTGCAACTCCCTCTTGATACATTCCCTTCTCTAGTTGACACACTTCTCTAATTTTTCTTATTTCTTCTGTTTCAAGTTCAGCATCCACGGTAGATTCAGTTCAAGTCTTTGATTTCTCCAACAATTAACATCAAGAGTGCTTGCATCAATTAATAGTGGAAACCTTAAGTGTTCCTTCATAACTATCAAATTCAGCACATTGAATTCAGCCCTTGCCTTCACTGCATTCCTGTTTTTTTTTCTTCTGCTCTCAAGTCTTCTAATGGAGCCTTTCAGATCTTGCAAAACTTTAATTCCTTCATAACTATCAGTTAGCATCAACTATCAGTGGAGAATCTCAGTTGTTCCATTCGAATCCCTGATCAGCAGATTGGATTCCTCACTGCCTAAACTGCATTTCCTTTTCTACTTTGCTCCAAAGAAATTTTTCCTGCAGCTACATTTTCCTTAGATTCGATCAGCAGTGAGTGTGCCTAACAATTTCAGATACATTTTCATGCTTGATAACTTGATTCATAGCTTTTGAAACCTAGATTCATCTTCAAGTTGATACACTGCACTGCCTTTATCCTTGACTGATCTCATCAGTAGCTCCAAATCTGTTTCTAGTAGATTGAGTCCAATCCAAAAACCACTCGGCAGATTCTATCTATATCAGCACTGCCTTACTGAATTCCATCCAAATTCAGTTTTCATTTGATATTAATCTGTGCCACAACTCAGCCACAGTCCTAGCTCTTCCAATCTAATTTCTCTTGCCTTTTTCAGCTTCATTCTCAGCTTATCTTTTCAACATTTCTGATCATCCATAAACTCTAATAACTGTCGAGTGGCTTCCCTACAATCCAAGTCAGTTTTTGGTGATTGAAGCCGGCTGGAAATTCTGGCTTCCACACTGCATAGATTTACTGCAGCCTTCAGATTTCCATATAAGCTGATTCCATACGGATTGGAAATCAGCCTCAATTATTTCAGCAGCTAGCTTGCAACTCAGCTCAAAACTTCCTGCTTCTAACTTTTCAGTTTTAGCTCAGCTTCTTCTCAGCTTTAATTCCAATTTCATCAGCCTTCAATTCAGCTTCAATTCAGAGTTTACAACAACAGGTGGCTGCTCTTGACTTCCCTACTTTTGAGTCAAACCAATTTTGGTCCCAAGTTGATACAAACTTGTGCAGAAATTTCAGAATTCAGATATGTTGTGGCCAGCAGTCATGCAACTCTCTTTGTGCTTGAATTATGATCAAATATCAGCTTCAACTCAACCCTTTTCGTGAGCAACATTTCTGATTTTACAGCCAAGAGAACTTCAATTCAGCTTCTTATCAGCTTTTGTTCAGCCTTAATGTAGCCTTCCTTCAGCCTTTCTGATCCCACTCAGCTGCAACTTAGCTTCTGTCATATGGTTCCGAATTTTCCGAACAAAGCACAGCTGCAACCCTGTGCAATTCTGATCCAATCATGCTTCACAGAAAAATTTTTCCTTGCTTTGGCACAAACAATTGTCTCTCAATGCACAGCTTCTTGGATCTTCAATTGATTTCCATCCTTAACCACTTCTTCTTGGAATTCAAACTCACTCAAAGTATAATTGTTTCCATCCTTCCATTGCAAAAAAAAAAAATTCTTTGGATCAAAATGCCTTCTTGATACAAAATTTTTCCAAAACACTAATCACTCCCCCCACACTTAAATCTTTGTCCGTCTCGGGCAAGTAGCATAAAGAAACATCCAACAAACAAATCTATAGAAAATTGGGGTTAAGATTAGGAATAAGGAAAGACAAATAGAATAGACATGATTTTTTCAAAATTGATATGGAAAGGTAAACAAAGTGATTAGTCTCTATAGATGTGATCCAATCATTGAAATATGATTTTGAAAGAACCTAAGCAAGTTCTAGAATACAATAACATATGTGTATCACAAAAGAAGGCTAATCTCACTAGGCAAAAATAATTCATCTCAAGTCCTCAATTAAGAATTTAAAACAAAGTAGTACTCAAGCAACCAAGAATTCATCCATGAGCTTAAACCCTAAGTTTTGACAACCAAATTAATTTATTTTCCAAAAGACTCTAAAATGCTATGGAATAACCTAGAGGGATACATTTATTCCTAATCATGCAAGAAAAAGTGCTAAAACACAAAATATGGTATTTACAAAGTCTATTTATCCATGGTATGTATCCTAAGAATTTATTATCAACTACTTACTCCAAAAAGAGAAAGAATTTATTCCTAGAACCATGAAAAATGATATGTACAATGAAATGTAAAGGTAGAGAAAATGAACTCCCCTTTAAGTTGGGTAGATAGCTTCGTTCATGTCCAACCCATCCACCTCTAGCTCCTTTAGCTCTTCAAAATATCTTTTGAGCCGGTGGCCATTAACTTTCCAAATAAAACCGTTAGATGCATCTTTAATTTCCACAACACCATAGGGAAAAATATTTGTTACAATAAATGGACCATCCCACCTTGACCTCAATTTACCTTTTATCAATTTGAGCCTTGATTTGTACAATAACACCTTGTCACCAATTTGAAAATCTTTCTTCACAATATGCTTGTCATGGAAGTTTTTGGTCTTCTCCTTGTAGATCCTTGAATTTTCAAATGCTTCTAATCGAATCTCTTCAAGTTCTTGGAGTTGCAATTTTCTCTCTTCCCCCGCCTTGGTAGCATCGAAATTGCAAGCTTTCACCGCCCAATATGCCTTGTGCTCTATCTCCACGGGAGGTGACAAGCCTTACCATAAACCAAGCGGTAGGGTGACATGCCAATCGATGTCTTGTATGCTGTTCTGTAGGCCCAGTGTGCGTCATCTAGCCTCTTGCTCTAGTTTTTTCTAGTGGGCCCAACTGTCTTCTCTAAGATGGATTTGATCTCTCTGTTTGAAATCTCACCTGTCCATTTGTTTGGGGATGATAGGATGTAGAAATTTATGTGCCACCCCATATCTGCTAAGCATCACCTTCATGTGTTTGTTGCAAAAATGAGATCCTTGGTCACTGATTATTGCTCTTGGAATGCCAAACCTGCAGAAAATGTGTGACCTAACAAAACTACAAACAACAGAAGAATCATCAGTCTTGGAGGGAATGACCTCCACCCATTTCAAACATAATCCACAGCAAGTAAAACATACAGATAACCATAAGATGCAGGAAAAGGTCCCATAAAATCTATCCCCCAAACATCAAAAATCTCACAGTAAAGCATAGTGTTTTGGGGCATCTCATGTCTCGCTCCTATGTTCCCAGTTCGCTGACATCTATCACAATTTTTATAAAAAATATGTGAATCATGAAAAAGGGTGGGTCAGTATAAACCACACTCTAATACTTTCCTAGCAGTCCTTTGGGGTCCAAAATGCCCCCCACAAGCTGATAAATGACAAAAAGTAAGGACAGAAGTAAACTCATGATCGGGTATGCATCTCCTAATTATTTGGTCATTACAAAATTTCCACAGATAAGGATCATCCCGCACATAAAACTTTGCATCACTTTTTAATTTATCTTTTTGAGCCTTAGAAAATTGAGTGGGAAATACATGTGCAACCAGAAAGTTAACTAGGTCTGCATACCACGGGGTCTCACCATGCACTGAAATCAAGTGCTCATCTCTGAAATCGTCATCAATGTTGGTAGGAGATCCATCTCCTTCAAGTCTGCTCAAATGATCTGCAACTAAGTTCTCTTTTCCACTTCTATCTCTGATCTCCAGGTCAAATTCTTGGAGTAGGAGCATCCATCTGATCAATCTAGGTTTTGCATCAAGCTTTTTCAATAGATATTTGAGAGTTGCATGATCAGAAAAAATAATCACATGTGAGCACAATAAATAAGATCTGAATCTATCTAAAGCAAAAACAATGGCAAGAAGCTCCTTTTCCATCGTGGTGTAGTTGGCTTGGGCGGCATCTAGGGTTTTGGAGGCATAGCAAATGACATGTGGTGCTCCATCTACCCTCTGTGCTAGAACAGCTCCCACTGCAAAATTAGAAGCATCACACATTAATTCAAAAGGTAGAGTCCAGTCAGGTGATGTAATAATAGGAGCTGAGGTAAGAGCCTCCCTGAGTCTGTGAAAAGCTTCTTTGCATTTTTCATCAAAGTGAAACTCAACATCCTTCTGCAAAAGTCGTGTCAAGGGTCGAGCAATTAAGCTGAAGTCTCTAATAAATCTGCGGTAAAATCCTGCATGTCCAAGAAAAGCACGAACATCCCGTACGCATACGAGGTAAGATAAAGAAGAAATAACACTGATTTTAGCAGGATCTACCTCAATACCTTTCTGAGAGACTATATGTCCAAGTACTATCCCGTGTTCTACCATAAAGTGGCATTTCTCAAAATTAAGAACAAGGTTAGTTTCAATGTAACGATGTAAAATCCTAGACAAGTTATTTAAGCATAAATCAAAAGACGTGCCATAAACTGAAAAATCATCCATGAATACCTCCATACAGTCCTCTAGCAACTCACCAAATATACTCACCATGCATCTCTGAAAGGTACCGGGTGCGTTGCAGAGTCCGAAGGGCAGACGTCTGTAGGCAAATGTGCCAAAGGGGCAAGTGAAGGTGGTCTTCTCCTGGTCCTCTGGATCTATGCAAATATGAAAATAGCCTGAAAATATGTCCAAGAAACAATAGTGTGACTTCCCTGCCAGTCTCTCAAGCATTTGATCAATGAAGGGTAGAGGGAAGTGATCTTTCCTTGTGACCTTGTGGAGCTTCCTGTAATCAATGCAGACTCTCCAGGAATTCTTAACTCTGGTGGGCACTAGTTCGTTGCTTCCATCCGCCACCACGGTCACTCCAGATTTCTTGGGCACCACATGAATAGGACTAACCCACTGACTATCAGAAATAGGGTAAATGATACCTGCCTGTAGAAGTCTAGTCACCTCTTTCTTTACAACATCCAAAATAAGTGGGTTGAGTCTCCTTTGTGGTTGCCTCATAGGTTTGACATTGTCTTCCAAAAATATCCTGTGCATGCAGATAGCTGGGATGATACCTGGTATATCTGATAAAGTCCACCCAATTGCCTTCTTGTAGTGCCTCAGGACTTGCAGTAATTTTTCTTCTTGTTCTGACTCCAAATGCTATGCAATAATCACGGGAAAAGTCTGCTCCTCTCCTAGGTACGCATACTTCAAATGGCCTGGTAATGGCTTCAGTTCACTCTGGTCTTCTTCAGTAGAAATAAGTGGTCCCTGGGGCTTAGTGCAATCCCCTACACTCTGAATATCAAGAAAAATAGGTGATCCTTGGGGCTCTGTACAATCCCCTACACCTAGAAAAATCTCTCCAGCTGGAAATGTGTCTAAAATATCTTCTGAAAAATTCTCAGTCTCAGCAGTAAGTATTTTCTCAGCCTCCTCTGAATCAATAACTTCTCCAGAAAAATCCTCTAGAAATCCCCCAGCCTCTAACTCTGTCTGTGCCAGCTCATCAAGAATGTCCATGCTCATGATGGAGTGGTCCTCTCTCGGATACTTCATAGCATCAAAAAGGCTAAACTTAACAACCGTGTCTCCAATCTCCATGGAAAGTGTACCGACATATACATCAATCTTGGTTCTAGCAGTCTTCAGAAACGGTCTGCCTAAAATAAGTGGAGAATGGTGTGCCAAGTAATCTCCCTCCATATCCAAAATATAGAAATCCGCAGGAAATATTAGCTCCTTTACCTTCACCAAAACATCTTCAATCATACCTACTGGGTGGGTCTGACTCCTATCTGCTAGCTGTATCACCACTCTAGTGGGCTGTAAAGGGCCTATGCCAAGCATCTGAAATACTAACTTGGGCATCACATTTATGGAAGCTCCTAAATCTAACATAGCATCATGGAATATGGTGCTCCCTATCTCACAAGAAACAGTGAATACCCCTGGGTCTTCACACTTCTGAGGAATAGTGTGGATAAGTGCTGAGATATTCTTCCCAAAGCTGACCAACTCATTTTCCTTAAGTTTCTTTTTGTGAACACAAAGATCTTTCAAAAACTTAGCATACTTTGGAATTTGCTTGATCATGGTCAACAAAGGTACATTTATCTCTACCTTACTGAAAAGTTCCACTAGTTCATTGAATTCCTTGGCCTTCTCCTCCTCCACTTGCTTTTTGGCATGTGTTCTCTGCTGTGGAAAGGGTAAAGGAACCCTAAAATCATCTTCTTTGGCCGGAGGTGGAGATGCTGAATTCTGCCCTGCTGTCTCCTGCGAAGTGGCTGCTGTCCCTTGCGTCTCGCCACTGATTTCTTCTCCGTTTTCCACCAAATTTGGAGGGTTACTTGAGGAGGGAGTTGGGACGGGCTAGGGGTGGAATCAACTGAATTTGAAGTCATTTCATTGCTATTTTGGGCCGGAATTGAGGTTGTTGTCCGGTGCTCTGAAAAATCTTCTCTTGGACTCTTGGGAGATGATGTGACCTTCCCACTTCTCAAAGTATAGCACTCACATTTCCTTTAGGATTAGGAACAGTTTGGGATGGTAGTTGACTTGATCCTTGAGCTTGATTCTGATTAATCCCACTAGCCAATTGCCCTATTTGCCTCTCAACGTTTTGATTGTGTTGTTGTTGTTGTTATTGTTGTTGTAGAACTTGTTGTAGCATCTCCATCATCTGTTGTTGCTGATCATTTCCTCCATTTGATCCCCCATAGCCTCCTTGGTTAGCATAGGGTTTTAATGGTCCCTGAAACGATGAAGTAGAAGGCTGAAAAACATTACCCTGCTGCGGTTTGAATTGGGGCTGATAAGAGGGCTGAGTGGGCTGTTGATAGGGCTGATTAAAGGGCTGATATGCTTGGAAACCTTGCTGGGTATTGCAACCTTGAAAGTGCTGATTTTGAAGTGAAAAATTCTGTGGCGAGGGCTGAAAACTCTGACTTTGAAACCCTTGATTATAGGGCTGGAAATTCTGATTCAAGGGCTGTGAAGGCTGAAAATTTTGTTGGTTTTGAGCTTGGAAAGCTGGGAATGATTGAAAACCTTGCTGCCCTTGATGATATTGCTGGAATTGAGGTTCGAACTACGGAAATTGTTGCTGAAATTGTTGGGAATTAGGGTGAAACAGAGGCTGAAAATTTTGGTTTGACGGCTGAAAAGCTTGCTGATTAATCTGAGTTTGCTGGGGCTGCTGGAAATTCTGTAAGGGCTGCTGTGAGGGTTGAGTTTTAGGTCTTGTTGATAGAAAGCGTTCCCGTACCTCAAGTTAGGATGATTCCTCCAACCGGGGTTATAAGTAAAGGAATAAGGATTGTTTCTTGCTTGAAATTGTCCTCTTACTAATGCTACTACTGTCTCGTCCTGTTGGAGGGTAGGGCATGAATCTGAGGTGTGCTCTTGACTAGAGCAAATGCCACACACACTCATCACCTGATTAGATTGTGGAATTGCTGAAAGAGTTGAGCCTTGATTTGCATTATTAACCTTCAACTCCTTAATAAGTGATGTGATCTCTGCCAATGAATTCCTTATCTCTTTCTGATCAGTAGGAACTACCTGAACTTCACCCACTCCTCTGGTGGTCAAGGCTCTACTCCCAAATTGTTGGGAATTCTTAGCCATATTTGAAATGAGCTCCCTAGCTTGAATTGGCGTCTTGTTCACTAGGGCCCCTCCAGCTGCAGCATCTATCATGACTCTGTCCATCTGCAGCAATCCCTCATAAAAGTACTGAATCAATAATTGCTCACTGATCTGATGCTGGGGGCAACTTGAACACAACTTGTTGAATCTCTCCCAGTAGTCATATAATGTCTCGCCCACCACTTGTTGAATTTCATAGATGTTTTTTCTGATTATAGCTGTTCTGGAGGCTGGGAAATACTTTTCCAAAAATGCCTTCTTCATAGCGATCCAACTAGACACATGCCCTGTAAGTAGATAATAAAACCAGTCTTTTGCTGCTCCTGTCAGTGTGACGGGAAAAGCTCTCAGCTTGATGTCTTCTTCAGAAATGCCCTGAGGCTTCATAGTAGAGCATACCACATGGAATTCGTGCAGGTGTGTGTTAGGATCCTCTCCAATCAATCCCTGAAATTTTGGCAGCAAATTGATAAGTCCAAATCTTAACTCAAAATCCCCCCCAGCTCTGGATAAGCTATGCTGGAGTACTGAAATGCAGCATCTGGTGCTGCGAGCTCCTTCATAGTTCTCTGGTGGTCTGCCATGTCACTGCCTGAGTGAGTGAAAATAGTCTGAATAGGAGGGATATCTGTAGTCTCAAAAAGAATGCCCTGGCTCCTCCTGGCTCTGAAAGTCCCTCAATCTCAGGGTCGAATTCTTCTAAATCACCACCTGAAGACCTGGTCATAAAACAAGACAAATCGCAGTAAAAGTGGATAAAGAGATAAAACAAATAAAATCAAATCAACAGATATAACAATAAGCACAAAAAATAAATCAAGAATGATATGAAATGAGTGCAAAAGCAAAAATCAAACAAATCAACTAGTAGTTTCCCCGGCAACGGCGCCAAAAATTTAACAGGCCCAAATAGACTGTCACGAATGTGGGTCTCAAATTTAGAATTTATGTGTAAGCTGGAAACCCTTTTTTGCAATCAAAGAAGAAAATGTAGCAAAGGGGCCACAGGTCGTATTTTTCTCGGGGCTAGTTGTCGTGTTTGATTCGAACTTGTATTTATGTGTCGTTTGTGTTTTTGGGTTTCAAATAAGTAATTGAATTTTGGGTTATAATTCAGATATGAAAACACAATGAAAAATAGAGAACTCAACTCATGAACTAATCAAAGAGATGACACTTAGTATTTAACCTAATGGAAACCTAATCAAGCACTTACCAAATTTTTGGAAACCATTTTCTGATTTCGACAAAACAAAAGATATGCTAAGAAATGAAGTAAAGGCAGTGATGAGAGTTTTCGGAAATAAACAAGCTTAACACAAATCAATGCAAAGGAAATTCGGAAATTACACAAGCAACAAACATCAACTTAGCTATAATGTTTTTGGAACCCAACCACTGCCAACAAAATTCAGATATGAGTGAGTGCAAGCTTATTGAATTCAAACACAATCATATGCCACAAAAACAAGCTAAATTCGGATGCAAAAAGATTCAAATCAATTGGCACGCAAGAGATAACTCTTTGTGCCAAAAGTTAACACTAAATTGTGAAATAAGTAAATCTTCAGCTCAATTGTTTAAGCTGAGTGGTTCAATTGGGAAACAAGGGTATTAAGAAAGAACTAAGCAAGACTAAGGTGAGGAATTGAAACTGAAATCAGAACTTGAAAAACACAAATTCAGAAACCAAATGGATGACATTTCAGATGCAGAATTGAAAGGATTAGCTACAAATTTTTTTCGCAATAGATTAAAGGGCTGAGCTAGCTAATGAAAACTAAGTGCAAGTAACTAATCTAGGAACAAGGAAGTTTAAACTAGCAATTACATGACAACAACTACTGTAATGGAATTGAAATCACTAATATGCAGAAATTTAGCTGGGCACGCCACAATGCATTTGGCACGCAGCAATGTAGACAAAAGCAAACCAAAATTTAACTCAATTGATCACTAAACAAGTCTCTATACTACTCTACTTGCAGAATTAAAGCTAAATTACAGCTAACAACTTAAAATCGTAAATTACAGTAGCTGAGAAGGAAATTCAGAACAGAACAGTTGCGGCAGAAACAAAACTACTACAAAAACAGAAATTAAACTAAGGAAACTACTCCTCGATCCCTTCTCGAGCTCAAAATCTTCTTGGTCGTCAAGGAAGAGCTGGCTTCGAACCCCTAGGCTCAGCAAATTAGTGGAAAACAACTTCAATCCATCAATTCTGCTCAAACTGCTTCAACTGGGAAAATTCCGATCCGAGCCCTTCAATCTCGGCTTGTTGAGCTGCGATGAAGATTTGGAGACGACCTGAGCTCACCTGAGAACCCCTACAAGTGGCTCAGGTGATCTGAATTTGATTATAACTAAGATTCAAGCTCCCGGACCATAGAGAATGCGAAACCCTCAACAACTCTACACGAATGAAATTTGAGATGAATTTTGGATCGAGACTGCCTTCCAAGGATCCAGATGATGAATTTCGGTTGGAATCGAGGTGGTCGCGCCTCGGATTGAAGAAGAATTGAAGAACAAGGAAGAACAAATGAAGAACTGAAGACTTGCGGCGAAGACGCGACAACGGCTGAAGGCAGGGAATTTCTGATTAAATACATATGAATGGACGGCTCAGATTGAATTGAGAAAATCCAACGGCTGATCTTGCTCTGATTTGAGCCAAACTTTGAGAATGTTGATCTGGGGTCAGGATCTGCCTTGTGGTAGCTTGGATCCTCCAGATGTGCAACGGACGGTCCAGATCAACCTAATCTGTGAATGGACGATCTAGAGCCCTCCGAGCTTGATCCAACGGTTGATTGAGCTCTGATTGGAATGAAACCTTCAGATCTTGATCATAGTGCTTGATCAACCCTAACCCTAGCTCGGATTGCTTCAGATTGTCCCGGATGGCTCAGATCGAGCCGCTCTTGAATCGGACGGCTCGGATTAATCGTAAGTTTGATAATTCGATCCGGTTCACTTCCGACTCAAGTTTGACCCAATATGCTCTAGGTCCAGGATCCTTTCATGCCTACAAAAAATATATCAGAAAATTAGTGGCCAAATAATCCAAAAATATGTAAATTTGCAATTAAGTCCAAAATAAGAGGAAATCATAAAACCTAGGGCAATTTCACAATTAAGCAATAAAAACATAGGTCAAACATGGATTTTAGCAACTCAAATGATCAATAAAATGGTATCTATCAACTCCCCCACACTTAACCTTGAGCGTCTCGCGAAAACACTAAGTATGTATCCCTTAGATTTACTTAAGCATAATTAGAAGCAAATGAAAAGAAATTACCTAAGGTTGTCAATTCTCATAAATCTAAACCCTATGGATTAGTATCTTGTCCTTAAATCAACAACTTAGCCTTTTCATCCATCATGAGTCATTGAGATGAATCTAACTCATAGCCTTTCAAGGAAAATTTTGGTGGCTCTCTCCTTAAGTTCTAACTTGATGATGGAAGTGGAGCTCACTCAAACACACATGCTTCTTGCACTACCATAGGCTTGCTTATTATCTAATCTCCACCATTATTCATGATTAGGATCAATATCTACAAAAACAAATGAAAACATGGAAAATGGTAAGAAATGGAGTAAAAATCAAGGAAATGGAAAAATTGATAAAGTGGGAGACTTGGTTGCTCAAAAATGTTTCCAATGTGCTTTGCCCCTCTTGTCAGTCCTCTAGTGCTATCAAAAGTGTGGTGAAGTCAAATTTAAGTAATTGCCTTTGATTTGGATGAAAAACCCTTCCTTGGCTTAATGTGCCAAATTGCCTTTTGTGTGCCAACTTTGCTTTCTTTCCTCTTCTCTTTTCTGATTTTTTTTTCTTTTCCTTCCTCTCTAGTAAAGTTGGGATAGTAATGATGCAAGGCTTGGGTTTGGTTGATATTACCTTGACTGATCTCATGGAGCCTCCTTGTGCAAGAGTTGACATTGGTTGATATTACCTTGACTGATCTCATTAAGAACACATACCTGAATCGTGAGTGATCATCGATAAAGGTAATGAAGTAGCTATAGCCTCCTTGTGCAAGAGTTGACATTGGTTCACATACATCAGTATGTATTAGACCAAGCAATTCTCCCACTGGTTTACCTTTTTCAGAAAAGGGTAATTTGGCCATCTTGCCTTTTAAGCATGATTCGCATGTATCAAATGAACCGGGTTCAAATGATTCCAAAATTCCACATCGGTGTAATTTGGTCATGCGTTTCTTGCTTACATGGCCAAGACGACAATGCCACATATAGGAGTCTATTTGATTATCTATTCTAGCACGTTTGTTGCTAACTTCGATATTGAAAATGTCACCGGATAAATCTAACGTGTAGATACCATTGCATAATGTTCCGGTCCCATAAAGAACACCATTTAAAGTTATGTAACAATAATTGTTACTAAAAGTTAAATGGTAACCCTTTTCATTCAAGCATGAAATAAATGCAATGTTCTATATTAACGAAGGAACAAAATAACAATTATCCAATTCTAAGACAAGTCCAGTAGGGAGCTTTAGCAAATATGTTCTGATGGAAATAGCAGCAATCTTTGCTCCATTTCCAACTCGCAAATTCGCTTCTCCCTTGACGAGTCTTCTTCTATTCCTTAGCCCCCGTATGTCATTACATATATGTTAGCTACACCCAGTATCAAGTACCCAGGTGTACGAGAAAATAGAGTGACATTCAATAACGAAGATGCCTGAAGAGGATGGGGCATCAGATGCCTTCTTCTTCAAGGACTCAAGATAAACCTTGCAGTTTCTTCGCCAGTGGCCCTCCTTGCCACAGTGATGGCAAGTGTCTTTTGGTGCCTTTTCAATCCTTTTGTCCTTAGTTAACTTATTGGTGTCCAAAATGGAACGCAAATTCAGAGAAGACATGATCAGGTGATTATCCTAGAAATACAAATTGAGGTTATGTGATGAGAAGAATGCATCAATATACATTAATTAAATCCTATTTATTTTTCGAATTGAATAACCCTTTTTATCAATTCGGGAGATCGTAGGAACATCTCCAAATAGGTTGATATCCAACCATAGATAAGAACAACCATGGCTGGGGCCATCAAGTTTTTTCTTAGCTATAAAGGTAGGTAATTATACCGATTACATATTACATATATGTAACTATCACATTATGCTATCAACTAATTGAATGTTTGCATAAATCATTGGGTTGTTAACTCATTAACAAGTATACAACATTATACATAGCACCCAACTGCACCTCTCTTTACATCAACCTTGGCTGTGGCAAAACAAATCGATGCTCCAAGCTTAAGGCTGACCCATTAATTAAGAAATAGTTTTAATATGGTTGGAGCTCATTCAACCGTTTAGTCAGGCTTGGATGTGTCCAACAACCAAAACTAAGGATTGACCTCTGACTCCAACTATATTAATCATAAACTAATTCCATGGTTTGAACATGTTGAGGTTCAAGTCGGGCATGGATGTGTCCATCAACCCAAACGAGAAACAAAACTCCGGTTCTAACCATATTAATGGAAGGTGTTGGCCTTAATATTTTGTAAGGGGTTTTGAGTCTCATCCTTTTTCTTTTAAGCACATTCATTACATATAATTATGTCATGTTCTAACGATTTCCTTAATAAAGTATGTATGTGACTTAATTTATCAAGTCTCATTAATTGAATTAGGAACCGAATTTCCTAATTCTAATTTCACACTTTATTCAAGGAATTGTTTTGGGAAACAATTTCCTAAATTGTCATAATCAATTTCGGAAATAATATGTTAAAGACTTTGATTTCTCTAAATCAAATCTTATTAAATTAAGAGACAGATTCCCTTAATTCAACCACATATTATTTTCATGAAAATCTTATTTAAGGAAATATACTCTATAGGAACAATTTTCCTAATTAATTTTGGAGACAATAATATGTAAGAGCATCACCTCATAAATCAAATAAGGAAATTATCGTTTGAGAATCACCTCAAAATTTCCAAGATTTGATCACATATTTTGTTTATGGAAAATTAATATCAATAAATAACTTAATTTGGACGGCTCCCCGAGGCTCAATCCAAAATAAGAATTTATTGATAATATAATTTGGACGGCTCCCCGAGGCTCAATCCAAATTAAACATTTGACAATTTAAATTCAATTTAGGAAATTTAATTATAACAACTAACTTTAAATTGGACGGCTCCCCGAGGCTCAATCCAAAATAAAGAATTTTGTAAATAATTTAATTTCCATTTATAAATTTAAATGCCAATTAATATTTTCATAATTTGTCTAGACTTTCTTGAAAGAAAGTGCCCAAAATTGCGAGCTTTCCATAAATGGAAAGTTTCCAAAAATAAAAAATTTTCAAAATAATTGTAAGTTTCTGGTACAAAGAAAACTTACGTATTTACAAGATTGGGAAATTTCCAAAATTGGAAAGTTTCCAAAAATGGAAGGTTTTCACAATTATCATAAAATTTCAGAAACAGGGATATTTCAAAAGTTTGCGAAATTTCATGAGGATTTCCAAACTTTGAAATTCCTAAATCTAAAATTTACCATAATTGAAAATTTTCCATAATTGAAAAAATTTCCAAAATTGAGATCATGACAATGTTTTTCGCAAAACAATTATATGATTATGTCGAACACTAACCGGCTTTGATACCACTGTTGGGTCCGGGTACATGTTGACATGGATGCGGGTTCGTAATTTTAAAATTAATTACGTGCAGCGGAAGGTTTAGCATAAATAATTTCTCAAATTATTTAACCACACATCTAAGCATGCAACCTTATGTTGTGTAGACATGATCATATATTTAAAATTTTGCAGAAACGTAAACTAATTTACTTGTTACCTCGCGTAACTCGAAGAAAGGGACGAGATCCAACCGTAAGCGTCCCTCGGAAGCTCCGCCTCTATTCGCGTCCACGCCGAGTATCTTCGGGATGACTTCGCAAAGCCACGAGTTTCGTGTTCTCGAGAACTACTAGATTCTCCGAGAACGCGACAAGAAACCAAGAGAGAAGTAATCATATCGGAAAAACTCACCACCAAGGTTGGCCGGAATCACAATTCCGGCGAGGAGGAAGATGACTTGCGCCCAATCCCAAGGTGATGATGGCCGGAGAGGAAGATCGTCTCAACGGAAGAACTTCGTCGCCTCGGTGCTTCTCCTTGTGCTCACGGCAAGAAGAAGGGAGAGGCCAGCCAAGAGAAAGAAGGGAGGAGAGGGAGAGAGCCCAAGCAAGAATACTTGGATTATTTCGAATTAATTCCAAGCCTTGCCTTAGGTCCTTTATATAGTGGTCTCTCAACCGTCAAGTCTCCTTTTCTTATGGAATAAATTTTCATAAGAAATTTATCATATAAATTTTCTATGACTTATTCCATCATGCCAAGTCTTGATTTTATATCATGGTTAAAATCATATTTTAATTCATGATAAAAATCAACCAAGTCTCTTTTCTTATAGAATAAATTTTCATAAGAAATTTATCATATAATTTCTTTATAAATTTCATTATATAAATTTCTTTATCATGGTAAATCAATCCATGATTGATTTTATAAAATAAAATAAACCAATCCATGGTTCATTTTAATTTCCATGAAAAATAAATTTTATATAAATTTCTTTATCATGGTAAATCAATCCATGATTGATTTTATAAAATAAAATAAACCAATCCATGGTTCATTTTAATTTCCATGAAAAAATAAACCAAACCTTGGTTTATATAAAAATTTATATCATCCATAATTTTATAAAACAAACCACACTTGATTTATTTTATAAATTGAACCAAACAATTTGGTTCCCTCCCTTTGTTGTGGCCGGCCAAGCAAAGAGGGTGGGGACCCTCTTTGGTCGGCCTATCCAGGCCACGCCCTAATGAATTAAACTCATTTAATTCATCTATTAAGTCTTCAAAAGACTTAGCCATTTTACGCTTCCGATGCGTCTCTGAAAAATTCAGATTCGACTTATCGTTTGGCTCAACCAAACCTAATATCTCTTGATTGGAAAATCCAATTTTCAACTCGTTTTAAATCCCTCGGATTACTCGTAGTGCGTGTGACTAAATAGGCTTTCGATTTATGTTGGCCGTCTATAATTAACCAATTATAGAACAATCATGAGTGGCACCTAGTAGTACATCATGATCCCCAATTAATCGAAAGATCAACGGTTGACCTCAGAAACATTTCTGAAACCCTTCAGCAGCTATAATGAATCGTGCCTCATTCCCTTCACCATCTTATACCCACTTGGTTCAGGACATGGTCTATGTGTGTCAGTCCCCACTAGGCTGACTACGTCACACCTAGCCCAAGTAACGTTTTCTCATCCTACGGATTCTAATTACTCTCATGTATCTAAGACATTCATACTCCGAACATGTCATTCTCTGGCCAGAGGCTTCGAGTAACAATCCGACGATAGGCCTTGGGTATACATCTCCTAGTAAGGAGTGGTGAATCCTTTGTAGGTTGTTCAAACATCTTCGGGCACTTCGGCTTATACCCAATCATCCTGGGTCCACACCTCCTTGGAGATGCTTACTTAAGATGTCAAAGTATAAGTCTCCATGACCAAGATGACTTGAACACCGCAAGTCAAAGGAACATTGCACTTAAGCTGCAGTAAGAACTTCACTGACATGTCTATATATGTAGACTACCATATGAAGTTTTACAGCCAGTCACTCCAATGAACTAGTTCCCTTAACTAGCATTCATGTTTATCTCCGGACATCCCAATGTCACCAGCCAGTGAGAATCAGCTGATTAGAGAATAACTCATGCTAGTCTCAACAGAATTAATAGTGTCCGTATTTATCAATTCATCGACTAGGGACAATTTCAATACTTCACAATTGCACATGTAGAGATAATCACTAGTTTTGAATTTGTCACAAATTCTCTCATGCTGTGAATTGAATGCGGACATTCTGTAAATGAGTTTAAGATCTCAATCAAATACACAAACATGTATACTCAAATAGTGAATATTCATTTATTAAAATAAATGATTACAATCATAAGGCGATTGCCTTAGGACACTTCTCTCATATCACTAACAAACTCCCACTTGGCCTAATGCCAATCGCTATGGTATCCAATACCACAGGCTCTAACATGACCCTCAAACTTGCTTTAAGGCAAGGCCTTAGTTAAAGGATCCGCTAAATTCCTTTCAGTTGGAATTTTCTCAATTTGTATATCATTCCTACTTATAATATCTCTGATCAGATGATAGCGGCGAAGCACATGTTTGGATCGCTGATGAGACCTTGGTTCCTTTGCTTGTGCAATAGCTCCATTGTTGTCGCAATAAACCGGTATTGCTTCATCAATGGTTGGAACCACACCAAGTTCTGAGACAAACTTCTTGATCCAGACTGCTTCCTTTGCTGCTTCCGAAGCTGCAATATATTCCGCTTCCATGGTAGAATCCGCTACGGTGTCTTCCTTGTAACTCTTCCAACTTATTACGCCTCCATTCAAATAAATACATATCCAGACTGAGATTTGGAGTCATCCTTATCTGTCTGGAAACTGGCATCTATATACCCACGTATTACCATATCACCTTCTCCATATATTAGGAACACATCCTTAGTTCTTCTTAAGTACTTGAGGATTATCTTGACAGCCGCCCAATGATCCATTCCTGGATCAGACTGGTATCTGCTTGTGACGCTCAAAGCATACGATACATCGGGCCTAGTACATAACATAGCATACATGATAGATCCTATCGCGGATGCATAAGGAATCTTATTCATGCAAATCCTCTCGTCTTCTGTGCGCGGACACATAGACTTCTAAAGGTTGATCCCATGCCTGATGGGAAGGTAACCTTTCTTGGATTCTGACATGCTAAACCTTTTTAGCACTCGGTCTATATATGTAGACTGCGAAAGACCAAGCAACCGTTTTGATCTATCTCTATAGATTCTAATCCCAAGGATATAGGTTGCTTCTCCTAGGTCTTTCATGGAGAAAGTTTTGGACAACCAAATTTTAACTGACTGTAAGACTGATATATCATTTCCTATAAGTAATATGTCATCGACATATAACACTAGGAATACGACTACACTCCCACTAACCTTCTTGTACACACAAGGTTCGTCAGGATTTTGTGAGAAATCAAACTCTTTGATTGCCTCATTGACGGACCCAAATAGACTGTCACGAATGTGGGTCTCAAATTTAGAATTTATGTGTAAGCTGGAAACCCTTTTTTGCAATCAAAGAAGAAAATGTTGCAAAGGGGCCACAGGTCGTATTTTTCTCGGGGCTAGTTGTCGTGTTTGATTCGAACTTGTATTTATGTGTCGTTTGTGTTTTTGGGTTTCAAATAAGTAATTGAATTTTGGGTTATAATTCAGATATGATAACACAATGAAAAATAGAGAACTCAACTCATGAACTAAACAAAGAGATGACACTTAGTATTCAACCTAATGGAAACCTAATCAAGCACTTACCAAATTTTTGGAAACCGTTTTCTGATTTCGACAAAACAAAAGATATGCTAAGAAAAGAAGTAAAGGCAGTGATGGGAGTTTTCGGAAATAAACAAGCTTAACACAAATCAATGCAAAGGAAATTCAGAAATTACACAAGCAACAAACATCAACTTAGCTATAATGTTTTTGGAACCCAACCACTGCTAACAAAATTCAGATATGAGTGAGTGCAAGCTTATTGAATTCAAACACAATCATATGCCACAAAAACAAGCTAAATTCGGATGCAAAAAGATTCAAATCAATTGGCACGCAAGAGATAACTCTTTGTGCCAAAAGTTAACACTAAATTGTGAAATAAGTAAATCTTCAGCTCAATTGTTTAAGCTGAGTGGTTCAATTGGGAAACAAGGGTATTAAGAAAGAACTAAGCAAGACTAAGGTGAGGAATTGAAACTGAAATCAGAACTTGAAAAGCACAAATTCAGAAACCAAATGGATGACATTTCAGATGCAGAATTGAAAGGATTAGCTACAGATTTTTTTCGCAATAGATTAAAGGACTGAGCTAGCTAATGAAAACTAAGTGCAAGTAACTAATCTAGGAACAAGGAAGTTTAAACTAGCAATTACTTGACAACAACTACTGTAATGGAATTAAAATCACTAATATGTAGAAATTTAGCTTGGCACGCCACAATGCATTTGGCACGCAGCAATGTAGACAAAAGCAAACCAAAATTTAACTCAATTGATCACTAAACAAGTCTCTATACTACTCTACTTGCAGAATTAAAGCTAAATTACAGCTATCAACTTAAAATCGTAAATTACAGTAGCTGAGAAGGAAATTCAGAACAGAACAGTTGCGGCAGAAACAAAACTACTACAAAAACAGAAATTAAACTAAGGAAACTACTCCTCGATCCCTTCTCGAGCTCAAAATCTTCTTGGTCGTCAAGGAAGAGCTGGCTTCGAACCCCTAGGCTCAGCAAATTAGTGGAAAACAACTTCAATCCATCAATTCTGCTCAAACTGCTTCAACTGGGAAAATTCCGATCCGAGCCCTTCAATCTCGGCTTGTTGAGCTGCGATGAAGATTTGGAGACGACCTGAGCTCACCTGAGAACCCCTACAAGTGGCTCAGGTGATCTGAATTTGATTATAACTAAGATTCAAGCTCCCGGACCACAGAGAATGTGAAACCCTCAACAACTCTATCCGGATGAAATTTGAGATGAATTTTGGATCGAGACTGCCTTCCAAGGATCCAGATGATGAATTTCGGTTGGAATCGAGGTGGTCGCGCCTCGGATTGAAGAAGAATTGAAGAACAAGGAAGAACAGATGAAGAACTGAAGACTTGCGGCGAAGACGCGACAACAGCTGAAGGCAGGGAATTTCTGATTAAATACATATGAATGGACGACTCAGATTGAATTGAGAAAATCCAACGGCTGATCTTGCTCTGATTTGAGCCAAACTTTGAGGATGTTGATCTGGGGTCAGGATCTGCCTTGTGGTAGCTTGGATCCTCCAGATGTGCAACGGACGGTCCAGATCAACCTAATCTGTGAATGGACGATCTAGAGCCCTCCGAGCTTGATCCAACGGTTGATTGAGCTCTGATTGGAATGAAACCTTCAGATCTTGATCATAGTGCTTGATCAACCCTAACCCTAGCTCGGATTGCTTCAGATTGTCCCGGATGGCTCAGATCTAGCCGCTCTTGAATTGGACGGCTCGGATTAATCGTAAGCTTGATAATTCGATCCGGTTCACTTCCGACTCAAGTTTGACCCAATATGCTCTAGGTCCAGGATCCTTTCATGCCTACAAAAAATATATCAGAAAATTAGTGGCCAAATAATCCAAAAATGTGTAAATTTGTAATTAAGTCCAAAATAAGAGGAAATCATAAAACCTAGGGCAATTTCACAATTAAGCAATAAAAACATAGGTCAAACATGGATTTTAGCAACTCAAATGATATCTATCAACTCCCCCACACTTAACCTTGAGCGTCTCGCGAAAACACTAAGTATGTATCCCTTAGATTTACTTAAGCATAATTAGAAGCAAATGAAAAGAAATTACCTAAGGTTGTCAATTCTCATAAATCTAAACCCTATGGATTAGTATCTTGTCCTTAAATCAACAACTTAGCCTTTTCATCCATCATGAGTCATTGAGATGAATCTAACTCATAGCCTTTCAAGGAAAATTTTGGTGGCTCTCTCCTTAAGTTCTAACTTGATGATGGAAGTGGAGCTCACTCAAACACACATGCTTCTTGCACTACCATAGGCTTGCTTATTATCTAATCTCCACCATTATTCATGATTAGGATCAATATCTACAAAAACAAATGAAAACATGGAAAATGATAAGAAATGGAGTAAAAATCAAGGAAATGGAAAAATTGATAAAGTGGGAGACTTGGTTGCTCAAAAATGTTTCCAATGTGCTTTGCCCCTCTTGTCAGTCCTCTAGTGCTATCAAAAGTGTGGTGAAGTCAAATTTAAGTAATTGCCTTTGATTTGGATGAAAAACCCTTCCTTGGCTTAATGTGCCAAATTGCCTTTTGTGTGCCAACTTTGCTTTCTTTCCTCTTCTCTTTTCTGATTTTTTTTTCTTTTCCTTCCTCTCTAGTAAAGTTGGGATAGTAATGATGCAAGGCTTGGGTTTGGTTGATATTACCTTGACTGATCTCATGGAGCCAAAATTCCAATTTTTGTACCAACTTTGTGTCTCTTTTTTTTTCTTCTTCAAACCGTTTTCCCCTTTTTTCTTCTTTTTCTGAATTCTTCTAGTATGGCACATTCGGGTCAGATTCTTTCATTAAAGAACTTGAGACATCAAACAACAATTGAGGAATTAGACTCTCCACATGTGTTCTTCACTAATCAACTATTGCAACTCCCTCTTGATACATTCCCTTCTCTAGTTGACACACTTCTCTAATTTTTCTTATTTCTTCTGTTTCAAGTTCAGCATCCACGGTAGATTCAGTTCAAGTCTTTGATTTCTCCAACAATTAACATCAAGAGTGCTTGCATCAATTAATAGTGGAAACCTTAAGTGTTCCTTCATAACTATCAAATCAGCACATTGAATTCAGCCCTTGCCTTCACTGCATTCCTGTTTTTTTTTCTTCTGCTCTCAAGTCTTCTAATGGAGCCTTTCAGATCTTGCAAAACTTTAATTCCTTCATAACTATCAGTTAGCATCAACTATCAGTGGAGAATCTCAGTTGTTCCATTCGAATCCCTGATCAGCAGATTGGATTCCCTCACTGCCTAAACTGCATTTCCTTTTCTACTTTGCTCCAAAGAAATTTTTCCTGCAGCTACATTTTCCTTAGATTCGATCAGCAGTGAGTGTGCCTAACAATTTCAGATACATTTTCATGCTTGATAACTTGATTCATAGCTTTTGAGACCTAGATTCATCTTCAAGTTGATACACTGCACTGCCTTTATCCTTGACTGATCTCATCAGTAGCTCCAAATCTGTTTCTAGTAGATTGAGTCCAATCCAAAAACCACTCGGCAGATTCTATCTATATCAGCACTGCCTTACTGAATTCCATCCAAATTCAGTTTTCATTTGATATTAATCTGTGCCACAACTCAGCCACAGTCCTAGCTCTTCCAATCTAATTTCTCTTGCCTTTTTCAGCTTCATTCTCAGCTTATCTTTTCAACATTTCTGATCATCCATAAACTCTAATAACTGTCGAGTGGCTTCCCTACAATCCAAGTCAGTTTTTGGTGATTGAAGTCGGCTGGAAATTCTGGCTTCCACACTGCATAGATTTACTGCAGCCTTCAGATTTGCATATAAGCTGATTCCATACGGATTGGAAATCAGCCTCAATTATTTCAGCAGCTAGCTTTGCAACTCAGCTCAAAACTTCCTGCTTCTAACTTTTCAGTTTTAGCTCAGCTTCTTCTCAGCTTTAATTCCAATTTCATCAGCCTTCAATTCAGCTTCAATTCAGAGTTTACAACAACAGGTGGCTGCTCTTGACTTCCCTACTTTTGAGTCAAACCAATTTTGGTCCCAAGTTGATACAAACTTGTGCAGAAATTTCAGAATTCAGATATGTTGTGGCCAGCAGTCATGCAACTCTCTTTGTGCTTGAATTATGATCAAATATCAGCTTCAACTCAACCCTTTTCGTGAGCAACATTTCTGATTTTACAGCCAAGAGAACTTCAATTCAGCTTCTTATCAGCTTTTGTTCAGCCTTAATGTAGCCTTCCTTCAGCCTTTCTGATCCCACTCAGCTGCAACTTAGCTTCTGTCATATGGTTCCGAATTTTCCGAACAAAGCACAGCTGCAACCCTGTGCAATTCTGATCCAATCATGCTTCACAGAAAAATTTTTCCTTGCTTTGGCACAAACAATTGTCTCTCAATGCACAGCTTCTTGGATCTTCAATTGATTTCCATCCTTAACCACTTCTTCTTGGAATTCAAACTCACTCAAAGTATAATTGTTTCCATCCTTCCATTGCAAAAAAAAAAAATTCTTTGGATCAAAATGCCTTCTTGATACAAAATTTTTCCAAAACACTAATCACTCCCCCACACTTAAATCTTTGTCCGTCTCGGGCAAGTAGCATAAAGAAAACATCCCAAACAAACAAATCTATAGAAAAATTGGGGTTAAGATTAGGAATAAGGAAAGACAAATAGAATAGACATGATTTTTTTCAAAATTGATATGGAAAGGTAAACAAAGTGATTAGTCTCTATAGATGTGATCCAATCATTGAAATATGATTTTGAAAGAACCTAAGCAAGTTCTAGAATACAATAACATATGTGTATCACAAAATAAGGCAATCTCACTAGGCAAAAATAATTCATCTCAAGTCCTCAATTAAGAATTTAAAACAAAGTAGTACTCAAGCAACCAAGAATTCATCCATGAGCTTAAACCCTAAGTTTTGACAATCAAATTTAATTTATTTCCAAAAGACTCTAAAATGGCAATAAGTTAACCTAGAGGGATACATTTATTCCTAATCATGCAAGAAAAAGTGCTAAAACAAAAAATATGGTATTTACAAAGTCTATTTATTCATGGTATGTATCCTAAGAATTTATTATCAACTACTTACTCCAAAAAGAGAAAGAATTTATTCCTAGAACCATGAAAAATGATATGTACAATGAAATGTAAAGGTAGAGAAAGTGAATCCCCCTTAAGTTGGGTAGATAGCTTCGTTCATGTCCAACCCATCCACCTCTAGCTCCTTTAGCTCTTCAAAATACCTTTTGAGCCGGTGGCTATTAACTTTCCAAATAAAACCGTTAGATGCATCTTGAATTTCCACAACACCATAGGGAAAAATATTGGTTACAATAAATGGACCATCCCACCTTGGCCTTAATTTACCTTTTATCAATTTGAGCCTTGATTTGTACAATAACACCTTGTCACCAATTTGAAAATCTTTCTTCACAATATGCTTGTCATGGAAGTTCTTGGTCTTTTCCTTGTAGATCCTTGAATTTTCAAATGCTTCTAGTCGAATTTCTTCAAGTTCTTGGAGTTGCAATTTTCTCTCTTCCCCCGCCTTGGTAGCATCGAAATTGCAAGCTTTCACCGCCCAATATGCCTTGTGCTCTATCTCCACGAGGAGGTGACAAGCCTTACCATAAACCAAGCGGTAGGGTGACATGCCAATCGATGTCTTGTATGCTGTTCTGTAGGCCCAGTGTGCGTCATCTAGCCTCTTGCTCTAGTTTTTTCTAGTGGGCCCAACTGTCTTCTCTAAGATGGATTTGATCTCTCTGTTTGAAATCTCAACTTGTCCATTTGTTTGGGGATGATAGGATGTAGAAATTTTATGTGCCACCCCATATCTGCTAAGCATCACCTTCATGTGTTTGTTGCAAAAATGAGATCCTTGGTCACTGATTATTGCTCTTGGAATGCCAAACCTGCAGAAAATGTATGACCTAACAAAACTACAAACAACAGAAGAATCATCAGTCTTGGAGGGAATGACCTCCACCCATTTCAAAACATAATCCACAGCAAGTAAAACATACAGATAACCATAAGATGCAGGAAAAGGTCCCATAAAATCTATCCCCCAAACATCAAAAATCTCACAGTAAAGCATAGTGTTTTGGGGCATCTCATGTCTCGCTCCTATGTTCCCAGTTCGCTGACATCTATCACAATTTTTATAAAAAATATGTGAATCATGAAAAAGGGTGGGTCAGTATAAACCACACTCTAATACTTTCCTAGCAGTCCTTTGGGGTCCAAAATGCCCCCCACAAGCTGATAAATGACAAAAAGTAAGGACAGAAGTAAACTCATGATCGGGTATGCATCTCCTAATTATTTGGTCATTACAAAATTTCCACAGATAAGGATCATCCCACACATAAAACTTTGCATCACTTTTTAATTTATCTTTTTGAGCCTCAGAAAATTTAGTGGGAAATACATGTGCAACAAGAAAGTTAACTAGGTCTGCATACCACGGTGTCTCACCATGCACTGAAATCAAGTGCTCATCTCTGAAATCATCATCAATGGTGGTAGGAGATCCATCTCCTTCAAGTCTGCTCAAATGATCTGCAACTAAGTTCTCTTTTCCACTTCTATCTCTGATCTCCAGGTCGAATTCTTGGAGTAGGAGCATCCATCTGATCAATCTAGGTTTTGCATCAGGCTTTCTCAATAAGTATTTGAGAGCTGCATGATCAGAAAAAATAATAACATGTGAGCATAATAAATAAGATCTGAATCTATCTAAAGCAAAGACAATGACAAGAAGCTCCTTTTCAGTCGTGGTGTAGTTGGCTTGGGCGGCATCTAGGGTTTTGGAGGCGTAGCAAATGACATGTGGTGCTCCATCTACCCTCTGTGCTAGAACAGCTCCCACTGCAAAATTAGAAGCATCACACATTAATTCAAATGGTAGAGTCCAGTCAGGTGATGTAATAATAGGAGCTGAGGTAAGAGCCTCCCTGAGTCTATGAAAAGCTTCCTTGCATTTATCATCAAAATGAAACTCAACATCTTTCTGCAAAAGTCGTGTCAAGGGTCGAGCAATCAAGCTGAAGTCTCTAATAAATCTGCGGTAAAATCCTGCATGTCCAAGAAAAGCACGAACATCCCGTACGCATACGGGGTAAGATAAAGAAGAAATAACACTGATTTTCGCAGGATCTACCTCAATACCTTTCCGAGAGACTATGTGTCCAAGTACAATCCCGTGCTCTACCATAAAGTGGCATTTCTCAAAATTAAGAACAAGGTTAGTTTCAATGCAACGATGTAAAACCCTAGACAAGTTATTTAAGCATGAATCAAAAGACGTGCCATAAACTGAAAAATCATCCATGAATACCTCCATACAGTCCTCTAGCAACTCACCGAATATACTTACCATGCATCTCTGAAATGTACCGGGTGCGTTGCAGAGTCCGAAGGGCATACGTCTGTAGGCAAAAGTGCCAAAGGGGCAAGTGAAGGTGGTCTTCTCCTGGTCCTCTGGATCTATGCAAATCTGAAAATAGCCTGAAAATCCATCCAAGAAACAATAGTGCGACTTCCCTGCCAGTCTCTCAAGCATCTGATCAATGAAGGGTAAAGGGAAGTGATCTTTCCTTGTGACCTTGTTGAGCTTCCTGTAATCAATGCAGACTCTCCAGGAATTCTTAACTCTGGTGGGCACTAGTTCATTGCTTTCATCTGCCACCACGGTCACTCCAGATTTCTTAGGCACCACGTGAATAGGACTAACCCACTGACTGTCAGAAATAGGGTAAATGATACCTGCCTGTAGAAGTCGAGTCACCTCTTTCTTTACAACATCCAAAATAAGTGGGTTGAGTCTCCTTTGTGGTTGCCTCACAGGTTTGACATTATCTTCCAAAAATATCCTGTGCATGCAGATAGCTGGGCTGATACCTGGTATATCTGATAAAGTCCACCCAATTGCCTTCTTGTAGTGCCTCAGGACTTGCAATAATTTTTCTTCTTGTTCTGACTCCAAATGCTGTGCAATAATCACGGGAAAAGTCTGCTCCTCTCCTAGGTACGCATACTTCAAATGGCCTGGTAATGGCTTCAGTTCACTCTGGTCTTCTTCAGTAGAAATAGGTGATCCTCGGGGCTCTGTGCAATCCCCTACACTTTGAATCTCAACAGAAATAGGTGATCCTTGGGGCTCTGTGCAATCCCCTACACCTAGAAAAATCTCTCCAGCTAGAAATGTGTCTGAAAAATCTTCTGAAAAATCCTCAGTCTCAGCAGTAAATAGTCTCTCAGCCTCCTCTGAATCAATAGCTCCTCCAGAAAAATCATCCAGAAATTCCTCAGCCTCTAACTCTGTGTGCTCCAGCTCCTCAAGAATGTCAATGCTCATGATGGAGTGATCCTCTCTCGGATGCTTCATAGCATTGAAAAGGCTAAATTGAACCACCGTGTCTCCGATCTCCATAGAAAGTGTACCGGCATATACATCAATTTTGGTTCTAGCAGTCTTCAGAAATGGTCTTCCTAAAATAAGCGGAGAACGGTGTGCAAGATAATCTCCCTCCATATCCAAAATATAAAAATCTGCAGGAAATATTAGCTCCTTTACCTTCACCAAAACATCTTCAATCATACCTGCTGGGTGGGTCTGACTCCTGTCTGCTAGCTGTATCACCACACCAGTGGGTTGTAAAGGGCCTATGCCGAGCATCTGAAATACTGACCTGGGCATCACATTTATGGAAGCTCCTAAATCAAGCATAGCATCATGGAATGTGGTGCTCCCTATCTCACAAGAAACAGTAAATACCCCTGGGTCTTCACACTTCTGAGGAATCGAGTGGATAAGTGCTGAAATATTCTTCCCAAAGCTGACCAACTCATTTTCCTTAAGTTTCTTTTTGTGAACACAAAGATCCTTCAAAAACTTAGCATACTTTGGAATTTGTTTGATCATGGTCAACAAAGGTACATTGATCTCTACCTTACTGAAAAGTTCCACTAGTTCATTGAATTCCTTAGCCTTCTCCTCCTCCACTTGTCTTTTGGCATGTGTTCTTTGCTGTGGAAAGAGTAAGGGAACCCTAAAGTCATCTTCTTTGGCCGGAAGTGGAGAGGCTGAAATTTTAGTTGCTGTCCCCTGCGAAGTGGCTGCTGTACCTTGCGTCTCGGCACTGATTTCTTCTCCGTTTTCCACCAAATTTGGAGGGTTACTTGAGGAAGGGGTTGGGCACGGGCTAGGGGTGGAATCAGCTGAATTTGAAGTCGTTTCATGGCTGTTTTGAGCTGGAATTGAAGTTGCTGTCCGGTTTTCAGAAAAATCTGCTCTTGGACTCTTTGGAGATGAAGTGACCTTCCCACTCCTCAAAGTAATAGCACTCACGTTTCCTTTAGGATTAGGAACAGTTTGGGAAGGGAGTTGACTTGATCCTTGAGCTTGATTTTGATTAATCCCGCTAGCTAATT
Organism: Boesenbergia rotunda; assembly: GCA_024364735.1. Taxonomy (NCBI): domain Eukaryota; kingdom Viridiplantae; phylum Streptophyta; class Magnoliopsida; order Zingiberales; family Zingiberaceae; genus Boesenbergia; species Boesenbergia rotunda. The sequence continues at coordinate 70,465 of JAGFNQ010000587.1, read as the reverse complement.
GACCCATTTACCTCTCAATGTTGTGTTGGTGTTGTTGTAAAACTTGTTGTTGTTGTTGTTGCCAAGCTTGTTGTTGCTGCATCATTTGTTGAAACATTTCCTCAACCCTCTGTTGGGGCACATTTCCTCCACTAGAACTCCCATAGCCCCCTTGGTTAGCATAGGGTTTTGATGGTCCCTGAAACGATGAAGTAGAAGGCTGAAAAACATTACCCTGCTGCGGTTGAAATTGGGGCTGATAAGAGGGCTGAGTTGGCTGTTGATAGGGCTGATTAAAGGGCTGACATGCTTGGAAACCTTGCTGGGAGTTGTATCCTTGAAAATTCTGACTTTGAAATGGAAAATTCTGTTGTGAGGGTTGAAAATTCTGATTTTGAAACCCTTGATTGTAGGGCTGTGAAATCTGATTATAGGGCTGGGAAGGTTGGAAATTTTGTTGGTTTTGAGTTTGGAAAGCTGGAAATGATTGAAAACCTTGCCGCCCTTGATGATATGGCTGGAATTGAGGCTGGAATTGCTGAAATAGGGGTTGCGGTTGCTGAAATATAGGCTGTAAATTCGGATCCGTAGGCTGAAATTGCTGTGGCTGCTGGAATTGTGGCTGTGCTTGCTGGAAATTCTGTGGTGGCTGCTGCAATTGCTGCGTTTGAGGGTTTTGTTGGCAGAAAGAGTTCCCATATTTTAGATTTGGGTGATCCCTCCAACCGGGGTTGTAAGTAGAGGAGTAAGGATTGTTTCTTGCTTGAAATTGTCCTCTTACCAATGCTGCTACTGTCTCGTCTTGTTGGAGGGTGGGACATGAATCTGAAGTGTGCTCTTGGCTAGATCAAATGCTGCAGACCCTCATGACTTGATTAGCTTGTAGAGTTGCTGAAAGATTGGAATTTTGAATTGCATTATTAGCAGACAATTGCTTCATCACTGATGTGAACTCTACCATTGCATCCTTCATTTCTTTCTGTTCATTTGAAATCATCTGGACTTCATTAACTCCTCTAGTGGTCAGTGCTCTGCTCCCAAACTGTTGTGAATTCTCAGCCATATTGGAAATGAGCTCCCTAGCTTGATGTGGCGTTTTGTTCACTAGGGCTCCTCCAGATGCAGCATCTATCATAATCCTGTCCATCTGCAGCAATCCCTCATAAAAGTACTGGATCAAAAGTTGCTCACTGATCTGATGCTGGGGGCAACTTGAACACAACTTGTTGAATCTCTCCCAGTAATCATAGAGCGTCTCACCCACCACTTGCTGAATTCCACAGATGCTTTTTCTAATTATCGCTGTTCTGGAGGCTGGGAAATATTTTTCCAAAAATGCTTTCTTCATGGAGATCCAACTAGACACATGCCCTGTAGGTAGATAATAAAACCAATCTTTTGCTGCTCCTGTCAGTGTGAAGGGAAAAGCTCTCAGCTTGATATCTTCTTCAGAAATGCCCTGAGGCTTCATAGTAGAGCATACAACATGGAATTCGTGCAGGTGCCTATTTGGATCCTCTCCAGATAATCCCTGAAACTTGGGCAGCAAATGAATGAGTCCATATCTGAGCTCAAAATCTCCAGCCAGCTCTGGATAAGCGATGCTGGAGTACTGAAACGAAGCATCTGGTGCTGCGAATTCCTTCATGGTCTTCTGGTGGTCTGCCATGATACTGCCTGAGTGAGTGAAAATAGTCTGAATAGGAGGGATGTCTGTAGTCTCAGAAAGAATGCCCTGGCTCCTCCTGCCTCTGAATGTCCTCTCAATCTCAGGGTCGAATTCTTCAAGATCACCACCTGTAGACCTGGTCATAAAACCAAAACAAATCGCAGTAAAAGTAGATAAAGATGAAACAAATAAAATCAGATCACCAGATTAACAATAAGCACAAAAGTAAATCAAGAAAGATATGAAATAAGTGAACAAGCAAAAATCAAACAAATCAACTAGTAGTTCCCCGGCAACGGCGCCAAAAATTTGACGGACCCAAATAGACTGTCACGAATGTGGGTCTCAAATTTAGATATTTATATGAAAGCTAGAAACCCTTTTTGCAATCAAAATATGAAAATGTAGTAAAGGGGCCACAGGTCGTATTTTTCCTGGGGACTAGTTGATGTTGTGTGATTCGAGCTTGTATTTATGTGTCGTTTGTGTTTTTGGGTTTCAAATAAGTAATTGGGTTTTGGGTTGTAATTCAGAGATGAAATCACAATGAAAAATAAAGGAACTAAACTAATGAGCTAAACAAGCAATAACAAGTGCTAACTCAACCAAAAGTAAACTAGCTCAACCAAGGGAACTTAACTAAAATTGGAAAAGCAAATTTAAATTCCAATGCAAACAATGCTGATGTAAAGAAATAGAGAAAGTGATGGAAGTTTTCGGAAAGCAAATCAAGCTTAAAACAATTGCTAACTATGCAATTCGGAAATTTAACAAGCAATAAATATTAACACCAACTAGCTACAAGTTTCGGAAGCTAACCAATGCAAAGGAAATTCAGAAATGGATGAATGCAAGCCTAACTAATTTCAGACATAAAAATTCACTAAAAACTACATCTAACTTGGTACCAATTAACATCAACTCCTCTCTTGATACAAGGTGAAGAAGTTGATACAACTTGATAGCAAGGAAGATCTTATGTGTCAAGGTGGATGCTAAATGCCAAATGTAACTGATGTGAAGCCAATGAATTGAAACAATCTGTTGTATGTGGAGTTCAGAGACTATTGAATGCTAATCAACAATTCCCAAGCCAAGCTAGAAATGAAGAAAAAAAAGAATGCAGAATTAAAAACAGAATTGCAGAAATGCAGTGCTAGCTAAGCTGAAAACAGGGACTGAATTGCAGGAAACCGAAACCAAGTTCTATGTTAACTAAGCAAGCATATATCAGACTCGAATGCAGGAATTAACACAACTAAAATGCAGAGACAATTTGAACAACAAACAGCCCTGATACAAATTCAGAAATCGGCAGGAATTTCAGAACTGGAAGTGGCACGCAATATGAATTTGGCACGCAACAATGAAACTGTAGGGAACTACAATTAAGTGCTATGCTATCTACGCAAACTATCTATCTAATGAGAGAGCAGAAATTAACAACTAAAAAGCTCAGAAACAATTCAGAAAACAAGCAATCTGAGACAAATTCAGAAACTGAAAGGAAATGCAGAAATTAAAGTGGCACGCAAGCTGAAATTGAAACGCAAGCAATTAACAGAGAAATAAACTGAAATTAGATTCGATTGATCACTAAACAAGCTCTTAAACTACTTAACATGAAGATTTAAAACCTAATTAAGCTACACATTTCAAAAAACAAACTAAACACCTGATATAACTGAAAATTCAGAACAGAGTTACGGCAAAAATGAAAACTACAGCTAAAACAGAATTTAAACTAAGGAAACTACTCCTCGATCCCTTCCTGTACTCAGGTACTCCTTGGTCATCAACCAAGGGAGAGCCTCGGACCCGTAAGCTCAGCAAACCATAGGGAAAACTCCATCTGCGACTGAATACAGCTCAGATTGCTTCATACTGAATTTTCCATTCGAAATCTTCATTTCAGCTGCGTCGGTGTGCGAAGGTGAGTGGATGATGATCCAAGCTACCTAGGGAACCCCTCTAGATAGCTCAGGTGGAATGAATTCGAGCACAGCCGATCCGAAGGTGTCAAATGGTCAGAACTGCGGAAACCTCTCAACAGCACTGTCTCTTGAGCAATTCTGATCCGGAAACTCCACTGATGGCCTTCCCAATGACCTAGCACATGAACTAAGCAAGGAAATCGAGTGGTCGCGTCAACGGATTGAAGAAAGCATGAAGCAAAAGGAAGAACTCGATGAAGAAGGTAGCTGCGGCGAAGACGCGACAAGGGTCAGCTGCGGGGAAAATTTTCTTAAGTAATTATGAATGAACAGCCCAGATTGATTTGAGGAAATCCAATGGCTGATCTTGCTCTGATTTGAGCCAAGCTTTGAGGATGTTGATCAGGGGTCAGGATCTGCCTCGTGGTAGCTCGGATCCTCCAGATATGCAACGGATCGTCCAGATCAACCTAATCTTTGAATGGATGATCTAGAGCCCTCCGAGCTTGATCCAACGGGTGAATGAGCTCTGATTGAAATGAAACCTTCAGATCTTGATCAGAGTGCTTGATCAACCCTAACCCTAGCTCAGATTGCTTCAGATGGTCCCGGATGGCTCAGATCTAGCCACTTTTGAATCGGACGGCCCAGATTTAATCCTAATCTTGATAACTCGATCCGGGTCACTTCCGACTCAAGTTTGACCCAAAATGCCCTAGGTCCATGAACCTTTCATGCCTACAAAGATAGATCAAAAATTTAGTGCCCAAATAATCCAATTATGTATAAATTTGTAATTAAGTCCAAAATAAGAGTAAGTTCTAAAACCTAGGACAATTTCACAATTAAGCAATAAAAACATAGGTCAATCAAGGATTTCAGCAACTCAAATAATCAATAAAATGGTACTTATCAACTCCCCCACACTTGAGCTTGAGCGTCTCGCGAAATCACTACGTATGTATCCCTTAGGTTTTCTAAAGCATAATTAGAAGCAAATGAAAAGAAATTACTTAAGGTTGTCAATTCTCAAAAATCTAAGCTCTATGGATTAGTATCTTGTCCTTAAATCAACAACTTAGCCTTTTCATCCATCATGAATCATTGAGATGAATTTAAATCACTAGCCTTTCAAGGAAAATTTTAGTGGCTCTCTCCTTAAGTTTTAACTTGATGATGGAAGTGGAGCTCACTCAAACACACATGCTTCTTACACTACCATAAGCTTGCTTGTTATCTAATCTCTACCATTATTCGTGATTAGGATCAACATCTATAAGAACAAATAAAAACATAGAAAATGGTAAGAAATAGAGTAAAAATCAAGAAAATGGAAATATTGATAAAGTGGAAGACTTGAGTGCTCAAGGATGTTTCCAAGGTGCTTTGCCCCTCTTGTCAGGCCTCTAATGATATCAAAAGTGTGGTGAAGTCAAATCTAAGTAATTGCCTTTGATTTGGATGAAAAACCCTTCCTTAACCTCATTGTGCCAACTTCCACCTTGCGTGCCAACTTTGTTTCTTTCTTCACTTTTCTGATAAATCCTTCTGCAAAAGTCGTGTCAAGGGTCGAGCAATCAAGCTGAAGTCTCTAATAAATCTGCGGTAAAATCCTGCATGTCCAAGAAAAGCACGAACATCCCGTACGCATACGGGATAAGATAAAGAAGAAATAACACTGATTTTAGCTGGATCTACCTCAATACCTTTCCGAGAGACTATGTGTCAAAGTACAATCCCGTGCTCTACCATAAAGTGGCATTTCTCAAAATTAAGAACAAGGTTAGTTTCAATGCAATGATGTAAAATCCTAGACAAATTATTTAAGCATGAATCAAAAGACGTGTCATAAACTGAAAAATCATCCATGAATACCTCCATACAGTCCTCTAGCAACTCACCGAATATACTTACCATGCATCTCTGAAATGTACCGGGTGCGTTGCAGAGTCCGAAGGGCATACGTCTGTAGGCAAAAGTGCCAAAGGGGCAAGTGAAGGTAGTCTTCTCCTGGTCCTCTGGATCTATGCAAATCTGAAAATAGCCTGAAAATCCATCTAAGAAACAATAATGCAACTTCCCTGCCAGTCTCTCTAGCATCTGATCAATGAAGGGTAAAGGGAAGTGATCTTTCCTTGTGATCTTGTTGAGCTTCCTGTAATCAATGCAGACTCTCCAGGAATTCTTAACTCTGGTGGGCACTAGTTCATTGCTTTCATCTGCCACCACGGTCACTCCAGATTTCTTGGGCACCACGTGAATAGGACTAACCCACTGACTGTCAGAAATAGGGTAAATGATACCTGCCTGTAGAAGTCGAGTCACCTCTTTCTTTACAACATCCAAAATAAGTGGGTTGAGTCTCCTTTGTGGTTGACTGCAAACCTGTCTATGTGTTTCCTGCAAACATGTACACTCACATACACTTATTAGATCAATATGAAATTCTAACTTAATCATATTGACACACACTTCAAAACCCATAATCCTCCTGATCATACTGTTGTGTATGGTTTGGCGGGTTTCCTAAGCGAATACTCGGTCATTCCAAGAGACCTATCCATGTCTACGGATTAAAAAATTAATCCGAATGGATACCCGTCTCCCTACCACCGTCTTGTGCCGTATCGAATGATCCAAATCACAACTCGGCCAATTACCAAAATCGGCCTTGTGATTAGCTTTACCATTCAACTGCGGAAAAGGCGACGAGTTGATCACTGACTTTTGTGTTTATGGTCGGGGTCCAGTTAGTAAATTAATGGCTATGATACAAAATCAAATTAATAAACTATCACACATAAAATGACGAGCTTAGTAAACATAACACAAAATTGACATAAGGGTAATCAATGGAGCATGGGAAGAGATATACCTTCCCGATCACCTCGTGGTCTTCTACCTTATGTCCCACCCTTCGCGGACGTCGTGTGGGTGACGATCTACCACGAACCGAGATCACCGAGACCTCCGAACAATCGCGCTTTCTTCTTCTCTCCTAGCCGAACCAAAACCCTAATCAAAGGGTTATTGGCCGGCTCAGAAGCTGACCTCGAGAGGAGACCACAGAAGAAGAAGAAGGGGAAGAATCTCCTTCCATGATCACCCAAATCTGGCTGCTCGCTTTCCTTCTTCCCTTGGCACCGTCGACTTCAACAGCCACCCGCCGACCTCCCTTGTGCGCCTCTCACCGGCCTCCCTTCTCCTCGCCGTGCACCACCATAAGGAGGAGATGATCCTCCCTTTCCTCAGTAGAGAATGGCAGCGAAGGACAAGAAAAAATGAGAGAAGAGGAAGGAAGAAACCCTTCCTCTACCCGACGCCCTAAGAGAGAGAAAGATAGATCACCTTGTGTGGATTAATTGGATTGTCTAGCCTTGGTTTCATGGTCTCATAGGGTATATATAGGGCTAAGGTAGGTACCAAGAGGAGGAGTTGGATCTTGGCCCACTAATGGATCTAAACCCGATCCATTAATTAAGATCAATTCCACTAAAGGATCTTTATTGAACTTCCTCACCAACCCCCATATTTTCATATGGGCTCCACATATTACGAGTCGTCCATCCCCCCGTGTTTAAGATCTCAAATGCCCGTTAATTAATTTAAATTACTAATAATTCAAATTAATTAACTTCTGGATCCTTGATTAGTACCCTCAACCTTATCATCGTGCCGAATCAAATCCACCTGCAGGGTTTAGCACGATGAACCTTTTGAGCTCATCAAGGGGGCATCATCATCCCGACTAACCAGGATACAGATTTCGTCAATAATCAACAGCACATCATATTATTAATATTATCTCCCAACTTACCGGGCCTATCGATCTAACAGAATAGATCTCGCACATTAGTAAATCAAAGAAACAATAATTAATAATATATGCCCGTTATTATTTCGGGATTAAGGGATCATACTCCATAATATAAACTGAGGTCCTATCCAATTATCGAGTTAGTACAAATTGGATAACCTCGGGTTTTGGTCTTGCTCAATGTACTCAAAGCACACTAGTGTAATTTTATGGTCAAGACCAGCCACACCTAATTACACTACAACCATCCCGATTGGTTGTCCAATTCCATCTCGGTTGTGGGCCTCTATTTATACTAAGCAAGGAACTGATTGTTGGATCGAGAGAAAATGATAGAGGGGGGGGGTGAATATCGTAAGTCGTTTTGGATTGAAAAAGAGAATACGCAGTGGAAAAATTAAAACTAAACAACACACAAACACCAAGATTTTACTTGGTTCGGAGTCGCGGTCACCTCCTACTCCAAAGCCCACAGTCGTTGACCGTTTACTGCGGGCAATTCTATATGTGAGCAAAAAAGGTTTACAAATAGATATTACAATTGCAGTACAGTAAACTTAAAAGGACAGCTCTTCGTTACCGACGTCCGGTGTGGAATGTATCTCGGAGCAGAGGGACGTCGTCGGCGCTTGTATCTCGAGTTGGGAGGTTTCCGGAGCAAAGCACTTGAGTAGAAGAGCGTATTGACGTTGGAAGCAGTGATTGTTCAAGCCTTGGGGTCGTGGGGTATTTTATATCTTCCCGGGGGCACCCTGAACGTTGGGGGCGCCCCCCCCCCCCCCGCCCATGTGTCAATCGATCCGGTTAAGTCTCGGTCAGCCGTTATCCCTCCAAGATCAGGCTGAGGTTTGACCCGGGTGCCCGAGACGCAGGGGGCGCCCTGGTTGACTCTTTCAGCTGGCTTCTCGGCTGGATAAGTTTTATCCACTTCGTTAGCTTGAGCCCGGGGTGCCCCGCCCAGTGAGCTTCCAAGGTGTACTTTTGTTGAAATCATGTTTGGCTTGTACTTAGGGCGCCCGGGTCCTTCCGGGCGCCCAACCCAACTGCTGCCTCACTCCTTTGAGGCTTTCTGAGCTGCAGACACTCGTTCCTTCGGTCCTGCGTCCAGGGTTAGTACCAAACAAGATAGAGCAAATATGTTAGTGAGTCTTACTGCCGTAGCTATCTTGGTTCTGACTTTGGGTCTCCAAAATGGAGCCCTAGGTCAAATCGACGCCTACTGTTCCCTCGACGGGGAACGCGCCCTCACCTACTCCTCTCAGGAGAATTTACCTGTTGCCAACCGGCTCCTCCGGTTGGACTTTTGCCCAGCAGTCCTTCGCCAGGTCTTCAGTACCAAGCAGTCCTTCGCCAGATCTTCGTGTCCTGGCATTCCATCGCCAGGTGCCTAGCATTCCTTCGCTAGGGCTTTTTATCCTGGCATTCCTTCGCCAGGTGCCTAGCATTCCTTCGCTAGGGCTTTGTATCCTGGCATTCCTTCGCCAGGTGCCTAGCATTCCTTCACTAGGGCTTTGTATCCTGGTATTCCTTCGCCAAGTGCCTAGCATTCCTTCGCTAGGGCTTTGTTTCCTGCACACTTAATGAGCATGTTAGATAAACATTACATCTTAACTTTTGAACCCTTTTGCCATTATCAAAACACAGGTTCGACTTGGGTGATGTCTGCACCAACAATCTCCCCCTTTTTGATTTATGGCAACTCGGTTCAAAAAGTTAAGATAATCAGGACTGATGATATAAAAGTTTAGTTTCCTCCCTCTAGAAGGAATCTCCCCTAGGTTTTTCAAAAGTTCATGGGGTTTTTAAAAAATTTCTAAGTCTGAAGATGGAATTAATTTTTTAAACACTTAGAACAATTTTCAAAAGAAACTTTAGAAACATATTTTTAAAAAAAAATTGGTTGTGCACTTTTGAAGATTTACACTTAAAGAATTTCAAGTCAGTAGAAAAGAAACATCTTCTGAAGTTTTAAGTTCTTAGAACCATAGCTTAAGTTTAAGATAAGTGCTTAGCAAAATTTACAACTGTTTAAGTTTTAAGTACTTAGAAAAATTTTTGAAAGCAGCTTAAGTTTAAGTACTTAAAAAGATTTTTGAAAACAGCTTAAGTTTAAGTACTTAAAATGATTTTTGAAACAGCTTAAGTTTAAGTACTTAAAAAGATTTTTGAAAGCAGCTTAAGTTTAAGTACTTAAAAAAGATTTGAAAGCAGCTTAAGTTTAAGTACTTAAAAATATTTTTGAAAGCAGCCTAAGTTTAAGTACTTTGAAAAAGATTTGAAAGCAGCTTAAGTTTAAGTACTTAAAAAGATTTTTGAAAGCATCTTATGTTTATGTACTTTGAAGAAAAACTTAGTACTTTTGAAAACAAATAGATTAAGTACATTTTGAAGAAAGGATAAAGTTTTGAAATTTTGAATTTTGAAAAAAATTTTAAAGCTTCTCTCCTTTCCTACCTCTCCCCCTTTGCCATATATCAAAAACAAAGCATTATAGCAGAAAAAAATAAATTGCATAATGTGCTGTACTGAACCAATTCAAGATATAAACTGAACCAAAGCAATTTCAATTATTTCTGTAGGGTCCTGTCTAACCCAATTAGCTACTTACTAACTGTTATAAACAGTAGTTTTCGCTAGGGTTAGTCAAGTTAAGTGTTCTGTTCAAGTTAGATTTTCTAAACTTGACACTTAACCTGATTGCTGTTTAATTTGTATTTAGTGCCCCAATTACTGCAGATGCACTGATCTACATCTTGAATTAAGGCAAAGACCTAAGCATCTCAACCCATTCTAGGTTATCAGTCAAAAGTACCCTAAGGTGCTTGTGAGATGCTGGCTTCTAAATCTATAGGTGCATGCAGTTCTAGGGTTAGGGCCTAGGCTAAGTCCATTTGCGAGAAAGCCCTAGTTTTGAAGGGGTAGTTTTTAAAATAAAACTAAGTCGAGAAATTTTTTTTTTCAAACTAAGTAAAAGCTGCTTTTGAAATTAAGTAAAGTCGTTTTAAAATTATTTTAGAAACTGATTTTAAATCAAGTAAAGCAGTAAGAAAACCAAAAGTAGAGTAAACCTATTCTACTAAGCATAATCCTAACTGCCTTCTTAGTAAGCTGAACTCAGACTCAGGTAGGGGTTTGGTGAATATGTCAGCTAAGTTAGACTTAGAGTCTACATGCTTAAGGACTATTTCACCCCTGGCTACATGATCTCTTACAAAGTGATGTTTAACTTCTATGTGTTTAGTTCTAGAATATTGGATTGGGTTCTTATTTAGATTGATTGAGCTTATATTATCAATGAAGACTTGAGTATGGGTGTAGTTAAGCTGAAAGTCCTTAAGAGTGTGCATCATCCATAGTAGCTGTGCTACACACTCTACTAAAGCAACATACTCAGCTTCAGTTGTGGATAGAGCTACACAGTGTTGTTTTCTGCTGCACCAACTTACTAGACTATTTCCTAACAATTGGCAGCTTCCACTTGTGCTCTTTCTATCTAATTTACAACCAGCATAGTCAGAATCCGAGTATCCTGATAAGTCAAAGGTTGAAGTCCTAGGATACCAAATCCCTACATTTAGGGTGCCCTTAACATATCTTAATACTCTTTTTAGGGCTGCTAAGTGCGTTTCCTTAGCATAGGTTTGGTATCTAGCACACATACCTATAGCAAAAAGGATATCAGGTCTGTTGGCTGTAAGGTATAGTAGACTTCCAATCATACTTCTATAGAGTTTGAGGTCTACTGGTTTACCATCAGGGTCACTATCTATTTTTATGTTGGTGGCCATGGGGGTACTTATGCTTTTAGAGTTATCTATTTTAAATTTCTTTATTAGTTCTTTAGCATATTTGGATTGATGGACATAGTTTCCATCCCTAGTTTGTTTAATCTATAATCATAGAAAAAAGTTGAGCTCACCAACTAAGCTCATTTCAAATTCATTTTCCATTATTTTAACGAATTCTTTTAAAAAATTTGAGTTGGTGGACCCAAAGATTATGTCGTCGACGTAGATTTGGGCAATAAAGATTTCTTTTCCTAGGGTTTTAATAAATAGGGTTGAATCGATTTGTCCTTGTTTAAATTCTTTAGAAATTAGGTAAGTTGATAAGCGTTCATACCAGGCCCTAGGTGCTTGTTTTAGTCCATAAAGTGCTTTAGTGAGTTTGTAAACATGGTCAGATCTTTCTAAGTCCTCAAACCCAGGGGGTTGTCCTACATAAACCTCTTCCTTAATGAATCCATTTAGAAAAGCTGACTTTACATCCATTTGGTATAATTTAAATCCTTTATGAGATGCAAAGGCTAATAACATCCTAATGGACTCAAGTCTAGCTACCGGGGCATAGGTTTCGTCATAATCTAACCCTTCTACTTGGCTGAATTCTTTCGCTACTAAGCGGACTTTATTTCTGACTATCTCTCCTTGATCATTTAACTTATTCCTAAAAATCCACTTAGTGTCAATGACGGATTTGCCCTCAGGTTTAGGTACTAGTTCCCAGACTTGGTTTCTCTCAAATTGGGCTAACTCTTCTTGCATAGCTATGATCCAATCAGGATCAGGTAGAGCTTCCTCTATAGTCTTAGGTTCAATTTTTGAAATCATTGCTATCTGACTAAGATTTCTGTAGGAAGACCTAGTTCTGACTCCTAGAGTTGTATCACCCACAATTTAATCGGTTGGGTGACTGAGTCTGGGTTTCTTGGTTTTTCTAGAACTTGGTTCAGCCTCAGGTCCGGCTGGTCGGTTTGGTTCACTATTTGATTCAACTATTTGAGTTGGTTAATTTATTGGTTCAATAGTTGGTTCAATTGACTCATTAGTTGGTTCAATAGTTAGTTCGTTTATGGGTTCAATTAAAGATTCAACAGCTTGTTCATTATCTTCTTGATCAGTATTTGATGAAGTTAGATCTGAATTATCAGATTTTGTCTTAATTTCTTCATCAAATATTAGATTGGTTGTTTCTTCAATTTTCTTAGTTTGTTTGTTGTAAACCCTATAGGCTCTACTTGTTGTTGAGTATCCTAAGAAGATGCCTGGGGTTGACTTAGATTGGAATTTACCTAGATAGTCCTTGGTGTTTAGGATATGGACTTTGCACCCAAAGACCCTTAGGTAGTGTAGGTTTGGAAGTCTATGGTAGTATAATTCATAAGGTGTTTTATTGTGTCGTTTGTTAATTAGTACCCTATTTTGGATGTAGCAAGCCGTACTAATTGCTTCTGCCCAATATTGGTTAGCTAAGTTGAATTCATTGAGCATAGCCCTAGCGGCTTCCTGTAGGGTTCTATTTTTTCTTTCGACTATCCCATTTTACTGGGGGGTTCTAGGACACGAAAATTCATGTATATACCCATTTGCCTTACAAAATTCCTCAAATCGTTGATTTTCAAACTCTCCCCCATGGTCACTCCTAAGTCTTTTGATTTTAGTATCGTTTTGATTTTCAATTAACTTACAAAAGTGATTGAATAGGTTTAGGGTTTCATCTTTGATCTTTAGAAACCTAACCCTGGTAAACCTAGAGTAATCATCAACTATTACTAAGCAGTACCGGTTTCCGCTTAGTGACTTGGCTCCATGTGAATCAAATAGGTCAAGGTGCAGGAGCTCAAGTGTGGTTTGAGTTAGATCAGATTGAATTAGTTTGTGATTAGACCTGGTTTTTTTACCTTGATTACATGATTCACATATTAAGTTTCCATGGTTCTTAATTTTAGGGATACCTTTAATTAGGCCAAGTTGGGTGATTTTTGAAATAATTCTCAGGTTAGTGTGACCTAATCTCCTATGCCAGAGGTTTGATTGTTCTAACTGAGTTAACATACATTTAGGTACTAGGGGTAGGTTAATAGTGTAAACATTATTTTTCCTAGTGCCCTTAAGCATGATTTCTGAGTCTTGCAGGTTTTTAATCAGGCAGTTAGAATTGTTAAATGTAACTATATAACCAGAATCACATAATTGACTTATGCTAAGCAAGTTAAATTTAAAATTTTCAACCAAAAGAACTTTCTTAATAACAAAGTCAGATTTAAGTTCAATATTACCTGACCCAATCACTTTGAGTGTAGCATTGTTGCCAAATGCTACTGAGCCTAGGTTTTTGAGCTTGAGTTTGGTGAATTTCAATTTATCCCCAGTCATGTGTCTGGAGCAACCGCTATCCAACATCCATTGGTCCAAATCTTTATGTTCCTACACATAAAGAGTTATGTTGATTTGGATCCAATTAGAATCAGGAATAGCTTAAATTGATTTTTACAGCCTAGTCTATCTCACCCAAATCTAGGGTTATCAATCACGTTTGCCTTATGGGTTTTGTGAGACAGGTTTTGGTAGATAGAATTATTTTGAAAATTTATGATTTCTTTAAAAAAAATTGAATTAATTTTGAAAACAGTTGATTTTGAGTTTAAAAAAAATGTTTGAATCTACAATTAACTGAAAATTTGTGTTAGATTCGAATTTGACAAAGAATAATTTGAATTTGAATTTCAAAAATTGGCTTCCAGGTCTTGGCGAGGCACTAGGCCTTCTTTAGCCATAGCCTTATTGGATCATCAACTCTTTCCTTGACAAAGTCTTTTAATGAAATTTCATTTTCAAAATTATTTTTTGAAAAATTCTAGTCTAACTAGTTTAGGTCTTGGATCGGTAGCTTCGGCTAGTTTCACCAGTCTAAAGAGACCAAGTAGAGTATACTTGACCTTATTAGAATTGGCTTCCCTAACATACTATCATCTCACCGCCACCCAATACTAGGTTGTTCAAATTTCAATTAATTGATTGAGTCCTTATTCTAACCATTCCTAAGTCTAAGCATGGTAAATTGCAGGAATTAAATAAACAATCAATCATGCAATTTACAAACAAAAATTGAATTGTATCTAACAATAAATATTATTTTTAATTTGGCTCCCCCTAGACTAAAGCCACGATAATGGTTTGGCAAGATGTAAATCTTGTCCTTGGGGATCCAATACTGATTTGATCCAGTTCGTTTGTTCAGGGATAGTTTGGGTACCCATGCCTGAACTTTAGGTCTGGACTGGTTCAGTACAGCATAGTAGGATCTTTGTCTAGATTTGGTTCTATAGCCTAATCCAGATCGATTTAGAACCGACTTTTGTTTTCCAAGAATCATGTCAAGACCCTTCGAACCAGAAGTGAATCGTTCTAAAGCTGATCTAAGGTCCTTAACTTGAGTTTTCAAGGAGGAGTTCTCTTTCTCAAGTTTTTCAACTTGAGTAGAGGTTCCTTCTTGAACATTCTCAGTTAAGGATCTAGAGTCAGCTCTCTCTTTCAGGAGTTTTACTTCCTGTCGGAGAGATTCGACTCGGAGTTTAGCTTTCGCCAAATCTCGAGAAAGATAGGAAATTAATTCATTTAATTGATTTCTTGAAAACCCACTTACAGTTATTTCGTCATCCTCTGAGAACGTAAGTTTGCCGTCGTCCAGCTCCGACTCTGACTTGGTATCGATTTCTTCTGAGACGGTTAGTGCGAGCAGGTTCGACTGTGGGACCTCTTCTTCTTCTTCGGAGGAGGACTCGTCCCACGTTGCCTGAAGTGCCTTCTTCTTTCTTGTCTTCTTCGTTTCCTTCAGGTTGGGGCATTCAGTCTTGTAGTGACCCTTCTTCTTGCACTCGTAGCAGGTCACGTTGGGTTTGTTCTTTTCATTCGAGGGTTCAGCTGGTTCTTCCTTTCTTCGGCTGGCTTTCCTTCTATTGGTCTGGTTTTTTAGCTCTTTGTAATAGTCTCGGGCTAGCCGAACCAACTTAGGCCGATTTCCCTTGCTGTCTTCTGAGTCAGAATCTGAATCAGACTCGGGTGCAAGTTGAGGCTTTTTCTTGGTTGTCTTTCCAGCTTTACCTGCAACATAGGCAATGCCTTTCTCGGCCAGATTGCAGTTAGTCTGTTCATGTAATTCGAGTTCAGAAAAAAGTTCATCTAACTTGATTTTGGAAAGATCCCTAGAAACTTTGTAAGCATCTACCATAGATGCCCACAAGGTGTTTCTTGGGAAAGCATTAAGGGCATACCTTATTAGGTCACGGTTTTCTACCTTGTGACCAATGGTGTGTAGACCGTTCATCAGCTCCTGAATTCTGGCATGGAGCTGAGCTGCTGATTCGCCGTCGTTCATCTTGATGGTGTACAACTTGTTCAGCAGAAGGTCCCTCTTGCTGATTCGGGTGTCGGAGGTTCCTTCGTGTAGTTCGATCAGCTTACCCCAGAGTTCTTTGGCGCTATTGAATGGACCCACCCGGTTCAGCTCCTCTTTTGTTAGGCCGCATTGGAGTGTTTGGGTCGATTTGGCATCGGCTTCGATTTTCTTTTTGAGTGCAGCGTCCCATTCAGTGTAAAATTGTTGTACTCCATCAGCATTCCTTGGTATTTCCAGTCCGGACTGGATGATTATCCACATGTCCACCTGAGTTTTCAGGTGGACCTCCATTCTGCTCTTCCAGTAGGAGAAGTCCTCCCCATTGAAGAGCGGTGGTCTTGCGGTGCTGAAACCTTCTTGCATGGCCATTAAAGAATTTATCTTAAAAAGAGAGAAAAGAAAGGAAAACTCTGTCCCAAGACTTGGTCTTGGATTAGTAGTGCGGGATAAAGAAAAATAATTATCGAGGGGTGTTGCACCGGTCTCGATTAACGATAAAAATTCGAAAAAGAAGAAAAGAAATAACTCGAAGAAAAATCTGAAAAATTCTCAAACTGGTGGTTGCACCAAATTTGAGCTTCCCCGCTCTGATACCACTTGTTGGATCGAGAGAAAACGATGGGGGGGGGGGTGAATATCGTAAGTCGTTTCGGATTGAAAAAGAGAATACGCAGCGGAAAAATTAAAACTAAACAACACACAAACACCAAGATTTTACTTAGTTCGGAGTCGCGGTCGGCTCCTACTCCAAGGCCCACGGTCGTTGAGCGTTTATTGCGGGCAATTCTATATACGCGCAAAAAAGGTTTACAAACAGATATTACAATTGCAGTACAGTAAACTTAAAAGGACAGCTCTTTGTTACCGACGTCCGGTGTGGAATGTATCTCGGAGCAGAGGGACGTCGTCGGTGCTTGTATCTCGAGTTGGGAGGTTTCCGGAGCAAAGCGCTTGAGTAGAAGAGCCTATTAGCGTTGGAAGCAGTGATTGTTGAAGCCTTGGGGTCGAGGGGCTTTTTATAGCCTCCCGGGGCGCCCTGAACGTTGGGGGCGCCCCCCCCCCCACGTGTCCATCGATCCGGTTTGACCGGGGGCGCCCGGGACGCAGGGGGCGCCCTGGTTGACTCTTTCAGCTGGCTTCTCAGCTGGATAAGTTTTATCCACTTCGTTAGCTTGAGCCTGGGGCGCCTGAGGCATCCGGGGCGCTCGGGAGCACGAGGGCGCCCGGGAGCATGGGGGCGCCCCACCCAGTGAGCTTCCGAGGCGTACTTTTGCTGAACTCATGTTTGGCTTGTAATTAGGGCACCCGGGTCCTTCCGGGCGCCCAACCCAACTGCTGCCTCACTCCTTTGAGGCTTTCTGAGCTGCAGACATTCGTTCCTTCGGTCCTGCATCCAGGGTTAGTACCAAACAAGATAGAGCAAATATGTTAGTGAGTCTTACAGCCGTAGCTGTCTTGGTTCTGACTTTGGGTCTCCAAAATGGAGCCCTAGGTCGAACCGACGCCTACTGTTCCCTCGACGGGGAACGCGTCCTCACCTACTCCTCTCAGGAGAATTTACCTGTTGCCAACCGGCTCCTCCGGTTGGACTTTTGCCCAGCAGTCCTTCGCCAGGTCTTCAGTACCAAGCAGTCCTTCGCCAGGTCTTCGTGTCCTGGCATTCCTTCACCAGGTGCCTAGCATTCCTTCGCTAGGGCTTTGTATCCTGGCATTCCTTCGCCAGGTGCCTTGCATTCCTTCGCTAGGGTTTTGTATCCTGGTATTCCTTCGCCAGGTGCCTAGCATTCCTTCGCTAGGGCTTTGTTTCCTGCACACTTAATGAGCATGTTAGATAAACATTACATCTTAACTTTTGAACCCTTTTGCCATTATCAAAACACAGGTTCGACTTGGGTGCTGTCTGCACCGACACTAATAACATTATCTTCCGTGTGACACCACACACTATGTTATCTACAATGCAAAGTAATTGGACTTTATGCATGTACTAATGTAAACAGGCACCTAGTGTAGTTGTGATTCTCTTTTCATAACTAAGATGTTCATATAAAGAAATCCATGTCTTTCAGTATACACATCTTACAATCTCCCACTTATACTTAAAGACATTGCTGTTCTCTCACAGCCATACATCTAGCTCCCATATCCTCCACATGCCTATCAAAAGCTCTAGCTGGAAGAGCTTTCGTGAAAGGATCTGCCAGGTTGTCCTCTGATGCAATCTTGGCGACAGCCACTTCTCCTTGCTTTACGATTTCTTGTGTCAGGTGGTACTTGCACTCTATGTGTTTACTCGTCTTATGGGCTCGTGGTTCCTTTGAGTTTGCAACTGCACCACTGTTATCACAAAAGATTGTGATAGATCTGGGCAAACCAGGAATCACATCCAAGTCCATGATGATGTTCCTGAGTCATACAGCTTCCTTGGTCGCCTCTGAGGCTGCCACATATTCAGCTTCCATGGTGGAGTCCGTCACGCATTTCTTCTTGACACTCCTCCAGACAATGGCTCCACCTCCTAAAGTAAGCACAAACCTCGAGGTAAACTTACTCTTGTCCCTATCTGACTGGAAATCTGAGTCTGTATAACCCACAGGGACTAATTGGTCTGCCCGATAAACCAGCATATAATCCCTAGTCTGTCTCAGGTATTTCAATATATGCTTTACCGCAGTCCAATGTCCCTAACTAGGGTTACTCTGATATCTGCTAACCATGCCCACGACAAAACAGATATCAGGTCTCGTGCACAACATAGCATATATGAGGCTTCCTACTGCCGAAGCATAAGGAACCGCCTTCATTTCCTCTATCTCCTTTGATGTTTTCGGACACATCTCCTTGGATAGAGGAACTCCATGCCTGAAGGGTAGGAAACCCTTCTTGGAGTTTTCCATGCTTAAACGAGACAAGACAGTGTCAACATATGAAGCTTGGGATAAGCACAACATCCTTTTCAGGCGATCCCTTATGATTTTGATCCCAAGGATGTGTCCCGCTTCTCCCAAGTCCTTCATATCAAACTGCTTTGATAGCCAGACTCTTACATCTGATAACACTTTGACATTGTTGCCAATTAACAAAATGTCATCTACGTAAAGTACAAGAAACACCACAACGTTTCCGTCACATTTTTTGTATACACATGACTCATCCGGGCTTTGAGTAAATCCATATGACTAGATTACTTCATCAAAGTGAATGTTCCAAGATCTTGAAGCTTGCTTCAATCCATAAATGGACCGGTTCAGCTTACACACTAGATGCTCTTTGCCTTTTGCAATGAACCCTTCTGGTTGCTGCATGTAGATGGTCTCCTCAAGACTTCCGTTAAGGAAAGTTGTCTTGAGGTCCATCTACCATACCTCATAGTCCATATGAGCTGCAATAGATAAGAGAATCCGGATCGATTTAAGCATGGCTACCAGCGAAAAGGTCTCCTCATAATCGATACCCTCTTTCTGAGTGTACCCTTTTGCATCAAGCCTTGCTTTGAAGGTGTCAACCTTCCCGTCTGATCCTCTCTTTCTCTTGTAGATCCACTTGCATCCAATAGCTTTTACACCATTGGGTGGTTCTACTAACTCTCAGACCTGATTAGAATCCATAGATTCTATCGCAGAGTTCATTGCTCTTTGCCAAGAATCTGCATCCTTATCTTGGAGGGTCTCGTCATAGGTCTAGGGATCCGGTTCATGTTTGCCAGAGACCTAGTCTGAAAACTCTCCTAAAAACATAAATCATTCAGGCTGTCTAACAACCCTCCCACTGCGTCGAGGCACCACCTGTGTATCCTCAGTGACACGCGGTGCAGTGACTTGTGGTGTGTCCTCTTGTACAATTGGTCCTAAGGTCGGAACTTCCCCTCTTAACTCTTCAAGCACTAGTCTACTCTTGGGCTTATGGTTCATCACATAGTCTTCCTCTAAGAATCTGGCATTTGTGCTAACGATTACCTTCTGATCCTTAGGACAATAGAACAGACCACCCTTCATTCCCCTAGGATAGCCTACGAACAGACGTACCTCCGTGTGAGATTCCAACTTATCAGTATCTCCCTTTAGCACATGTGCTGGACTACCCCAAATCCGAACATGTCCTAGAAAGTAAAATAAAAAGCTCGGCTAAACATGTGTCGTATGATGGATCGTCTTGGCGTGCTAGAGGGGGGGGGGTGAATAGCACTTTTTCGATCGTTTCTCTACAAAGTCGTTAGCGCAGCGGAAACAATAATATGCAAATGAAATATGAACAATGCTAACAACCAGATTTACTTGGTATCCACCTCGGACGGGTGACTAATCCAAGAATTCGTCGGTGGATCAACCCCCGGATAACCTCCGGCTAGATCTGTCGCTCCTTGTGGGTGGAGAAACCTCGCCACAACACTTCGGACGCTTCCTGATCACAAAAGACTATTAACTCACTTTACCCAAGCGAGTTTCGTCAAGAATCTCAGCCACCACGAAGTCCTCTTTAAATAGGACTCGGGCTCAAACCCTCGCTAGCAGTCGACTGCCCTCGACTGCCCCCTCCTGGAATTCGACTGTTGACAGCCCCAATGTTCGAATCCAGCTGTACACCAGTCGACTGCTCCTAGGGTAGTCGACTGGTCCAGTGGCCAGACCCTTTCTGTGAGTTTTACCAGTCGACTGCCCCAATGGCAGTTGACTGCCCTACTCACACACCTAGGGTTTCCCTTCCCGAGTACACTTCTCTCAGCACTCGACCCTAGGACTTTCCCGAGTACAATCACACAACACTCGTACCCTCATGACTCGACTGACACCTCCTCCGCAGCCTCGACTGTTGCTTTCACGCTCTCTTCATCTTCGACTCTCATCCCTCGGATGTACGCAAGCCTCCAGCTTGCCTCCATGCCATCCTTCACGCATGCCTTGAAGTCCGCGCCCATCAGCTCATCGTCCCTGCTCTCCAAAGTCCCTCGGATGCGCACGCAAGCCTCCAGCTTACCTCCATGCCACCCATCACCGTACTGAGGCCGTCTAGTCAAGTCCATATGTGTAACCTGTACATCCTGCACACTCAACATACACATATGAGAACACAAGGGAAACCTAACTTAAACCCTTTGCCCAAACATCAAAACACTTGGTCACTCCGAACCATAGATTGCCTCAACACCGTATTTAATTACACAAATTAAATACCTAGCCTCGTCAACCCCGAGGATTAATTAATTACAAAAATTTGCATAACCATCACACAACAAATATTTGGCCATGAAGTTGGAATCTCGTGTCTGCAACACAAAGTTAGCCTACGCACATCCACGCATCATACAGCAAAATAAAATGTATGAAAATGCAAAAATTAACCAATCCTAAACACACAAAGTTGGAAACCTCAGCTCTGATACCAATTGTTGGGTATGGCTTGGCGGGTTTTCTAAGCGAATATTCGGTCATTCCGAGAGACCTCTCCATGTCTACGGATTAAAAAATTAATCCGAATGGAGACCCGTCTCCCTACAACAGTCTCGTGCCGTATCGAACGATCCAAATCACATCTCGGCCAATTACCAAAATCGGCCTTGTGATTAGCTTAACATTTCGACCGCGAAAAAGGTGACGAGTTGATCGCCGACTTTTGTGTTTATGGTCGGGGTCCAGTTAGTAAATTAATTGCTATGATACAAAATCAAATTAATAAACTAACATACATAAAATGATGAGGTTAGTAAACATAGCACAAAATTGACATAAGGTTAATCAATGGAGCATGGGAAGAGATATACCTTCTCGATCACCTCGCGGTATTCTACCATATGTCCCACCCTTCGTGGACGTCGTGTGGGCGACTATCTACCAAAAACCATGATCACCGAGGCCTACAAACAATCGCACTTTCTTCTTCTCTCCTAGCCGAACCAAAACCCTAATCAAAGGGTTATTGCCGCCGACCCTAGTCTCCTCCTCCCTTGCGCCGCCGTCTGCCGAAGCCTCCAAGGCTTGGCTGGCTCAGAAGCTGACCTTGAGAGGAGACCATAGAAGAAGAAGAAGGAGAAGAATCTCCTTCCTTGATCACCCAAATCCGGCTGCTCGCTTTTCATCTCCCCTTAGCGCCACCGGCTTCAACAGCCGCCTGCCGGCCTCCCTTGCGCGCCTCTCACCGGCCTCCCTTCTCCTCGCCGTCCACCATCAAAAGGAGGAGATGATCCTCCCTATCCTTAGTAGAGAACGGGAGCCAAGGAGAAGAAAAGTGAGAGAAGAGGAAGGAAGAAACCCTTCCACTACCCGGCGCCCTAAGAGAGAGAAAGAGAGATCACCTTGGGTGGATTAATTGGATTGTCTAGCCTTGGTTTTATGGTCTGATAGGGTATATATAGGGCTAAGGTAGGGACTGAGAGGTGGAGTTGGATCTTGGCCCACTAATGGATCTAAACCTGATCCATTAATTAAGATCCATTCCACTAAAGGATCTTAATTGAACTTCCTCACCAACCCCCATATTTTCATATGGGCTCCACATATTACGAGTCGTCCATCCCCCCGTGTTTAAGATCTCGAATGCCTGTTAATTAATTTAAATTACTGACAATTCAAATTAATTAACTTCTAGATCCTTGATTAGTACCACTCAACCTTATCATCGTGTCGGATCGAATCCACCTGCAGGGATTAGCACGATGAACCTTTTGAGCTCATCAAGGGGGCATCATCATCCCGACTAACCAGGACATGGATTCCGTCAATAATTAACAACACATCATATTATTAATATTATCTCCCAACTTACCAGGCCTATCGATCTAACAGAATAGATCTCGCCAATTGGTAAATCAAAGAAACAATAATTAATAATATATACCCGTTATTATTTCAGGATTAAGGGATCGTACTCCATAATATAAACTGAGGACCTATCAAATTATCTAGTCAGTACAAATTGGATAACCTCGGGTTTTGGTCTTGCTCAATGTACTCAAAGCACACTAGTGTAATTCTATGGTCAAGACCAACCACACTTAATTACACTACAACCATCCCGATGGGTTGTCCAATTCCATCTCAGTTGTGGGTCTCTATTAATACTAAGCAAGGAACTGATAACATGATCTTTCGTGTGATATCACACACCATGTTATCTACAATGCAAAGTAATTGTACTTTATGCTTGTACTAATGTAAATAGGCACCTAGTGTAGTTGTGATTCTCTTTTCATAACTAAGATGATCATATAAAGAAATCCATGTCTTTCAGAATACACATCTTACAGTCAATCGACTGCCCCAGGGGCAGTTGATTGAGAAAGTGATCAGAAAGATGAGTCAACTGCCCTTGGGGCAGTCGACTGGTAATTTCGAATTCCCAGTTCCTGATTTACACTAGACCAGTCGACTGGTTCTAAACAAGTCGACTGGTACCCTGATTCTAACTTTTTATCCTAATTTTAGAAATGCATAATTAAATGCATATATCTCCAAAAAAACTCTGAAATTACGTGGAGAGATTTGTGACACCTATGTCTACTTGGGAAAAATACGTTTTCAAGTACATTTATTCCCGATCCCAAGATTAGCACGAAATTCAAAACTATCTAATTTGTGTTGGATCGAAGAAAACGATAGAGGAGGGGGGTGAATATCGTTATAAAATTTTCGGAATACTAGAGAAGATACGCAGCTGAAAATAACAGAACACACGCGAACACAAGTCGGTTTTACTTGGTTCGTTGTCGCGGTTGGCTCCTACTCCAAGGCCCACGGTCCTTGATCGTTTACATTGGATAATTTTATATTCAGGAAAACTTTTACAGATTGATAGTACAGATATAGAATTGGAAATTGAATTAACAACATTTTTGTAATTTAAAGTTTTACCGACGCCCGAGGTGGATCGAATTTCGGAGCAAAGGGTTGTCATCAGCGCTGAAATCTCGAAGTCGAACTTTGTCGGAACGCAACGCTTGAGCGAAAGTGTCTGGAGCGTTGAGAATAATGGAGGTAAATGCCTTGGGGGTGAACCCCCTTTTATAGCACCCATACGGGTGCATGTGTCGATGGGGGCTCCTAACACGTGGCCTTCCCTGCGCGATCTCTTATCCGCAGGCTCGGTCAGCGCTTATCCATCTCCACTTGAGCGCCTGAGCTGATAGGGGCGCCCGTGACCTCACGGGCGCTTGATCTAACTCAGTCTAGAGGCTTCGTGGCTGTTTGCTTCGCTTGCTTCTGTTTTTCCTTTGCACTTGGGCGCCCGTATCCATCCGGGCGCCTAACCCCAGTAAGGTGCGCGCCTCACTCCATTGAGGCGCCTAGCTGTAGAAAACCAGTCCTTCGATCCCTACAACCAAGGTTAGTTCCAAAAACAAAGATGCAAAACATATTAGCCTTTATTTACAGCCTAAGCTGTCTTGGTTCTGACTTCGGGTCTCCCAAATGGAACCCTAGGTCGAACCAACGCCTACTATTCCCTCGACGGGGAATGCATCCTCACCTACTCCTCTCTAGGAGAGTTTACCTTTTGCCAACTGGCTCCTCCGGTTGGACTTTTGCCCAATCGACCTGACCAGGTCTTCGTGCCCAACTTCCGGTCAGGTCTTCTTGCCCAACCTCCAGTCAGGTCTTCGGTGCCTAGCCTGTTGCCAGGACTTCTTGCCCAGTCCTCGACCAGGACTTCTTTGCCCAACTTCCGGTCAGGTCTTCTTGCCCAGTCCTCAACCAGGACTTCTTTGCCCAGCCCTTTGCCAGGACTTCTTGCCTACTGTACCTAGGACTTTTCCTGCACACTCAGTAAGCTTGTTGGATCATAACACCACCTTAACATCTGAACCCTTTGCCATTATCAAAATACAGGTTTGACTTAGGTGCTGCCTGCACCAACAATCTCCCCCTTTTTGATTTATGACAACACGGTTCAAAAAGTTAAGTTAAAGAAACAAGCAATGTAAAGGATATTTAGTTTCCTCCCCCTGAAATAAAAATTCTCCCCCTGAGTTTTTCAAAAATAAGTGGCGGTTTTTTAAAACACTTCTGAGTCCTTGACTATTCTTAGAGAAACTCCAAACGATTTTTCAAGTTAGATACTTAGAAAATTCTCAAAAAGATTTTCAAGTTTAAACACTTAGAAAATTTTCCAAAAGATTTTTAAGTTTAAAGACTTAGAAAATTTTCCAAAGGATTTTAAGTTAAACACTTAGAAAATTTTTCCAAAATAATTTTAAGTTTAAACACTTAGAAAATTTTCAAAATGATTTTAAGTTTTAACACTTAGAAACTTTTCCAAAGGATTTTAAGTTTAAACACTTAGAAAATTTTCTAAAGGATTTTAAGTTTAAGCACTTAGAAAATTTTCCAAAACAATTTTAAGTTTAAACACTTAGAAAATTTTCCAAAGGATTTTAAGTTTATGCACTTAGAAAATTTTCCAAAGGATTTTAAGTTTAAGCACTTAGAAAATTTTCAAAATATTTTAAGTTTAAACATTTAGAAAATTTTCCAAAGGATTTTAAGTTTAAACACTTAGAAAATTTTCTAAAGGATTTTAAGTTTAAGCACTTAGAAAATTTTCCAAAATATTTTAAGTTTAAGCACTTAGAATCTTTCATTTTTAAAATGCTTTAGATTTGAAAACAAATACGTGTAAGTATTTTCGTTACTTTACTTTTTGAAAAAAGGAGATAGAAGTTTTGAGAAAAACAATTAAAATTTGAAAAAACTTCTTTTCTCTCCATTCCTTTCTCTCCCCCTTTGCCGTATATCAAAAAAAATTATTATAGTAAAAAAAATAGAGTGAAGAAAGTAATGTTCTGTATTTAACCAACTCTAATAATCATAAGTTGGACCAAGTCAATTTAAATCTTTTCTTTCGGGTCCTGTCTAACCCAGTTAGCTACTTACTAACTGTCATAAACAGTAGCTTTCTCTAGGGTTAGTCAAGTTAAGTGATCTGATCAAGTTAGATTTTCTAAGCTTGACACTTAACCTGATTACTGTTCAAATGGTATTTATTGCCCCAATTACTGCAGATGCACTGACTTAAAGCATCTTGAATCAAGGCATAGACCTAAGCATCTCAACCTAGTCTAGGTTGTCAACCAAAAGTATCCTAAGGTGCTTGTGAGATACTAGCTTCTAGATCTATAGGTGCATGCAGTTCTAGGGTTAGGGCCTAAGCTAAGTCCATTTGCGAAAAAATCCCTAGTTTTGAAGGGGGTAAGTTTTTGAAAAAAAACTAAGTCAGAAAATCGTTTTAAATTTCAAAACAAAAATGACATAGCATACTAATTGAAATGACATAATGCTAATAACCTTATAATGTAGAGCAGTCCTATTCTACTAAGAATAGGATAATACCAAAATTAAATATAATTTTTGGAAAAAAAATATATGTAGAGCAGTCCTATTCTACTAAGCATAACCTTATAATCATGAAGTATCTGACATAGCATACTAATTGAAATGACATAATACTAATAACTTATCAAACAAGTAATCAACAAGTAAATTTGATAAATGCATAAGAGTCATCTGGTCAACAGTAGGACCAGCAAAGTCAAACCATAGTCAAGCACAAGTCAACCCTACTCAGTAGGGATAGTCAAACAGTCAACAATACAATGAGATAGCTGAAAATGTCACTCTGATCTAAGAAGAAGGGCCAGGAGGGTCGAATGAGCCAGGCTGCCAAGATCGAAACAAGCACATCATTTCATTGTATCGTGCGTCGTTTGTCTCTCGATCGGCTCGGAGGGCATCCATATACTCAATGTGATGGGCCTCATTCTCCTCCCTGAGGCTGTGCATCTCCGTCTGCAATGCTTTGGTCAATGGTCAGTGGAGGAGGCTCCTGTAAGTGCTCGTTGATCTCGGCTGCGAGATCGGCCACGTCTACCTCCACCTCCTCGTCAGAGTCGTCCTGCCGTCGAGCCTTCTCTCGTCTCCATGATAGGACCCCGGTGGCCGAAACGTCTATCCCCGCTAAAGAGAAGTTTCTAAACCCGATTTCATCAAACTCAGTCATCGAGATGATGATCTCCCCAGTAGTGATGTCGCGACCATGGTGGTGAAGGAGGGCGGTGATAATATGGCAGTAGGGCGTACGTACTCGATCGTGAGTAGATACACTCGATGCGTAAATGATGGTGTGGAATATGTGGAGGCCTATGTCTATATCTAACTGATGAATCATGGCATAGAGTAGAAAGGTGTGAAAAGGTCGCATGGTCGTGACATCTCGGGTGGTGAGTGGGAGAACACAATGAACTATAACTCAGTAGAGAGTATAATCCTGGACTCGGAGGTCAACGGACTAAAACTGTCATGCTAACGGGTTCCGCACATCTCCAAAGAAGTAGGAGTAAAGAATGTCTAGTGTGATGTGTGAATAGGGGGGAGCGCGATGGGAGGGTCGGCTGGAGGATAACAACAAAAGGTGGATTACGACTGTCGCAGTCCGAGAAATCGATTAAACAAAGTTGGAGAAATAGTTAGAGGAGTGCCTTGTACGGTGGTAGAGTAGAGCAGGTCATCAATTTTAACTAGGTTATTGTAAAATTCGGCACACAATGTCGAGTTTACAGGATGTGTGCAGAAGACTAGATGATCTAGTTGATAGAAGTTGATCGCATCCATAGCTAAGGGGCAAGATTGGGTAAAGAATTGCCTATTAATGAAGCTAGTCTTTATAGGCTTGTAGGTAGTTTGGGCAAATTTGTTAAACAATTCCAAGTTGGGGAACCTTGGGTCGGGGCTAGGTTCGGCCACGGGGTTAGGTTGAGAGACGCGACGTTTTCTAAATATGTAAAGGAGAATTATGCATTTAATAAGCGAGATGATAAAAAGAAATTACTTAAAAATACATAATAAAATTGATACCGGGCGGCATTTTGGAAGTAGGGCGTTGGAGGACACAAGAAGGGCTTCCGGGCGCCTTGAAAGGAAGAGAAGTGAAGGAGGATTTCGATTATGGTGTGGGGAATGAAGAGGGAGCCATGGTCCTTATATAGAGTTATACAGGCGCTTGTGAAGTGTTGGGCGCCCGTGTTCATTGGGGCGCCCGTAAGGTCACGGGCGCCTGAGTTAGTGGTCAGCTGCTTTTAGCAGTTCTGACCATCTTGGATGAAGATAAAGTTTAGGCGCCTGACAGGTCACGGGCGCCCAGGTCAGTTGGGTAGGGGTTGACAGCTTTAGCTGTATTGGTCGAAGATAAAGTCGAGGGCGCCCGATAGGTCACGGGCGCCCGTGTGGACCGGGGTTTGACTATTGACCAGTATGATCGTTTGACCAGAGTTGACTATTTTGACTAGGTTTGACTCTTTTGACCAACCAACAATTAAATCAATTAAGCTCTAAATTACATTTTTTAGACACGATTCAATGTTTTTATTTGACAAAAGTACAAAACCAAATGAATTAGTTCGGAGCAAGATAAATTTGAGTTAAATTAGGTTCTAACTATCTCACCCAATCTATAGTTATCAATCACGTTAACCTTATGGGTTTTGTGAGACAGGTTTTAATAGAAATGAAGATTTTAATTTGAAATCATGGTTAATTTTAAAAGGTTAAATTAATTTTCAAAAAAAATTTAATTAAGCTTTAAGTTTATTTTAAAAAGTGGTTGAATCTAAGATTAATTGAAATTTGTGTTAGATTCAAATTTGACAATAGTAAAGTGA
This sequence comes from Boesenbergia rotunda, assembly GCA_024364735.1. NCBI lineage: Eukaryota > Viridiplantae > Streptophyta > Magnoliopsida > Zingiberales > Zingiberaceae > Boesenbergia > Boesenbergia rotunda. The sequence goes on along the minus strand of JAGFNQ010000587.1, from coordinate 42,248 downwards.
ATTTGATTTTTAATAATTGGCTTCCAGGTCTTGGCGAGGCACTAGGCCTTCTTTGGCTGTAGCCTTATTGGATCATCAACCCTTTCCTTGACAAAACCTTTTATTGAAAATTCATCTTCAAGTTACTTCTTTAAAGATTTTGATCTAACAAGTTTGGGTCTTGGATCGGTAGCTTCGGCTAGTTCCACCATAATGGTTTCCCTAACGAACTATCATCTCACCTCCACCCAATACTAGGTTGTTCAAATTTCAACTAAGTCATTTTGTCCTTAGTCTAACCAGTCCTAGATCTAAACATGGTAATTTGCAAAAAGAAATAAACAAGCAAGCATGCAATTAAAGAATTAAGCAAAAAAAATATTTAATTATGAAAATTATTTTTATATTGGCTCCCCCTAGACTAAAGCCACGATAATGATTAGGAAGATGTGAATCTTGTCCTTGGGGATTGATGGACCCAAAATGACTGTCACGAATGTGGGTCTCAAATTTAGATATTTGTAAATGAAAGCTGGAAACCCTTTTTGCAATCAAAGAAGAAAAGCGTAGTAAAGGGGCCACAGGTCGTATTTTTCCAAGGGACTAGTTCAAGTTTGTTTGATTCGAACTTGCGTTTATGTGTCGTCAATGTTTTTGGGTTTCAAATAGAATGTGGGTTTTGTTTCAATTCAGAAATAAAGATGACAATTCAATTAAAGATTAAGAAAATCAACTAGACAAGTTTAAGCTAGTAGATATTGACTAATGAATGCAAACAATTTCGATTTTAATTCTATCAACGCAAAGTAGTCAAACTTGGGAGACAATTTTGATATCAAATGCAGACTATATGCTAAGCAAAGAAAGTCAAAACAGTGTTGGCATTTACGGTTTAAACTGATGCAAGAAATTCTTACTACAGAATTCAAACTTAAAGCAAGTTAAATTGAAGCTACAAAATGGAGACAAAGTGTAGAAATGGATACAAACTTGATACAAAGAAAAGAAACTCATGTGCTGGAATTGGAATTTGCAGAAATAATAGCTACAATTCAGAAGTAGAAATCATCAATTTGCTTGGAAAAGCAATCTCAGTGAAATGATATGCAGAATTTTAAGGAAGAGAATCAGAAATGGAGACAACAATGCAGAAATGAACTTAATGAAAACTCAGAATACAGAATTTCAGCAAATACAGTTCATACTTTCAGACTGAATTGGATGCTAAACCAAGCAAAGAAACTGATATCAAGTGCTCAAATTAGAGTTCAAATGAGATTCAGAGAAGCTAATATCCCATTGATACAACTACAGAAATAAGAAACTAAAATCCTGCAACAATAAATCTGATACTCAGAAATTTCAGTTGATGAGCCAATTAGAAACAGAATTCAGAAATAATGCAATGCACGGCAGCTGATATAAGTACCATTGTATGCTACTCGAACACCCTAGCTAGTAAAAATGCACGATTGAACCCTACTTAAGGCTGAAACTATTGAAGAAAATGAGCTTCAGTAACTGAAACGCAACAGAACAGAAACTGCAAATAAGAACACAACTGATACACCACTTAAATTCTGATACGCAAACAGTGAAAGGGAAATTAAATTGAGATTGCAAACTATTATGCACTAACAAGCTTCCTTACTTATCTATTTGCAGAACGAAACCTAATTTGAGCTGGAAAAATTCAGAAATGAAAGTAAGAAAACTGATACGCAACAGTTTAAAAAAAAACTGCAGAAACCAATTCGAATTCAGAAATTAATTGAAGCTATAAACTGACTTGAATGCAATTGTTCATTTAACAAACAACTTAGCTAGCTAGATTGCAAGTTTGAAAAGCTATCAACTACAAGCAACGATCTAATAGAACTGATACAAACTTCAGAAATTACAGCAGATACGAAAAACAGATTTGAAAGACATTTGAAACTGAAATTACATCTGAAAAACAGAAATTAACTAAGGAAATTAACTCTCAATCACTCCCTCGTCTCGAGATCACCTTGTTCGTCACGCAAGGGCAAGCCAAGAACCCCTTAAGCTCGCAAATCGATGAAAAATCGCTCCAACTTCAGATCTGATCGCAGAATTGCTCACAGCTGCAAATCAGTGATTAAATCTCCATTGTAAGCTCTTCCAAAGATTCAGATCTTGCTCCAAGGTTGTGATCGATTCGGCCACGCCTCTGATGGAAGAAATTTGAAGGAAAACGATGCCAAAATCAAAGAGAACGAGCAGAAAAACGAAAGGGAGAAGTGAGGTCGCGACCCTCTGTTCTGAATCTGAAGTGGTTTAAGTAGTTAAAGCAGTGGACGGCTGAGATTCATTCCGCTTCATCCAACGGTGGATCGTTGTCCGATTTAATTCAAATTTTTCAGATCTTGATCAGAGGTCAAGATCATCCTCGTGGTAGCTCGGATCTGCCAGATCTTCAACGGATGATCCAGATCACCTTGATCTTTGTATGGATGGTTTAGAACACTCCGATCATGATCCAACGGCTAGATGGTCTCTGATTTATCTGAAACTCTCAGATCTTGATCTGATCACTTGATTAGCCTTAATCCCAGCTCTGATTGATCAAAAGTTCTCAGATGGTCTAGATCTAACCGTTCTCTCATCGGACGGTCCAAATTAGTTGACGCTTGATTCTTGGATCTAATCCACTTTTAACTCAACTTTGACCCATCATTAACTAGGTCCCTGATCATTTGAAGCCTACAAAAGTAGATCAAAAATTTAGTGACAAAACAACTCAAATATAACAAGATTTACAATTAGGTCCAAAAAGGGTATAAATTCTAAAACCTAGGCAAATCCACAATTACACAAGTAAAATATGGGTCAAACACGGATTTAAACATATAAAATGATCAACAAAATGACACTTATCAGGGATCCAATACTGGTTTGGTCCAGCTTGGTTGTTCAAGCAAAGCTTGGGGACCCATGCTTGAACTTTGGCTCTAGGTTGGTTCAATACAGCATAATACGACCGTTGTCTCGACTTGGTTCGATACCCTAACCCAGATCAATTAAGAACGGACTTCTGTTTTCCAAGGACATTTCAAGACCCTTGGAACCTGAAGTAAATCGTTCTAAAGCCACTCTGAGCTCCTTGACTTGAGTTTTCACGGAGGAGTTGTCTTTCTCAAGCATTTCAACTTGAGTAGAGTTTCCTTCTTGAACCTTCTCGGTCAAGGATCTGGAGTCGGCTTCCTCTTTCAGGCATTTTATTTCCTGTCGGAGGGATTCGACCCGGATTTTGGCTTTCATCAGGTTACGAGATAAATACGCAATTAATTTAGATAATTCAACTTCGGAATAACCTCTTACCGTTATTTGGCCATTTTCTGATATTGTGTGCCTTTCGTCATCTGGCTCCAATTCCGATCCGGTGTCGATGTCTTTTAAAGCGGTTAAAGCGAGAAGATTTGATTGTGGGGCCTCTTCTTCTTCGGAGGAAGATTCGTCCCAAGTGGCTTGGAGAGCCTTCTTCCTTCGAGTCTTCTTGGCTTCCTTCAGATTGGGGCACTCTGATTTGTAATGACCCTTCTTGTTGCATTCATAGCAAGTGACATTTGGTTTGGTTTTTGACGTTGTTGAGGGTTCAGCTGGATCTTCCATTCATCGGCTTGCTTTCTTTCTGTTGGTTTGATGCTTCAGCTCCTTGTAGTAGTCCCAAGCTAGCCGCACCAACTTAGGTCGATCCCCTTCACTATCTTCTGAGTCTGTTTCCGAGTCAGACTCGGGTGCAGGTTGTGGTTTCTTCTTGGCGACTTTTTCTTGGGATTTACCTGCAATAAAGGCTATACTTTTCTCGGCCATAGTGCAGTTAGTCTGTCCATGTAATTCTAATTCTGAAATAAGTTCATCTAATTTAATTTTTGAAAGGTCCCTGGAAACCTTGTAAGCATCTACCATAGATGCACATAGAGTATTCCTTGGGAATGCGTTTAAGGTATACCTGATTAGGTCACGGTTCTCTACCTTATGACCTATTGTGTACAGTTCGTTCATCAGCTCCTAGATTCTGGCGTGGAGCTGTGCTGCTGATTCGCCTTCGTTCATTTTTATTGTGTAGAGTCTGTTCAGCAACTGATCTCTTTTACTGATTCTGGTGTCGGAGGTACCTTCGTGCAGCTCAATCAGCTTGCTCCAAAGTTCTTTGGCGCTGTTGAAGGAACCCACCCGGTTCAGCTCTTCCTTGGTCAATCCGCACTACAAAGTCTGGGTTGCCTTTGCATCAGCCTCGATCTTCTTCTTCAGCGAGGCGTCCCATTCAGAGTAGTGTTGTGCCAATCCTTCTGCGTTCTTGGGGATCTCAAGACCAGATTGGATAATTATCCACATATCCACCTAAGTTTTCAGATGGACTTCCATACTGCTTTTCCAGTAGGAGAAATCTTCTCCACTGAAAAGCGGTGGTCTGGCTATGCTGAAACCCTCTTGCATGGCCATAATAATTTCTAAAAAAATAAAAACAGAGGAAACTTGTTCCAAGACTTGGTCTTGGATTAGTAGTGCGGAAGAAAATTAATAGAAATGAAAAACGATCAGGTGGTGTTGCACCTACCTCGATTAATGAGAAAAATTCGAAGAAAAGAAAAAAAAATTTAAAATAATTTCATAAAATTCGAAAAAACTCTCAAATTGGTGGTTGCACCAAATTTGAGCCACCCGCTTTGATACCACTTGTTGGATCGAAGAAAACGATAGAGGGGGGTGAATATCGTTATAAAATTTTCAGAATACTAGAGAAGATACGCAACGGAAAATAACAGAACACGCGCGAACACAAGTCGGTTTTACTTGGTTCGGAGTTACGGTCGGCTCCTACTCCAAGGCCCACGGTCCTTAACCGTTTACTTTGGGCAATTCTATATTCGGGAAAATTTTTACAAATTGATAGTACAGATATAGAATTGGAAATTGAATTAACAACACTTTCGTAATTTAAAGTTTTACCGACGCCCGAGTTGGATCAAATTTCAGAGCAGAGGGTCGTCGTCGATGCTGGAATCTCGAAGTCGAACTTTGTCAGAGCGCAGCGCTTGAGCAAAAGTGTCTGGAGGGTTGAGAGCAATGGATGTAGAAGCCTTGGGGGTGAACCCCCTTTTATAGCACCCATACGGGCGCCGGTGTCGATGGGGGCGCCTAACACGTGGCCTTCCCTGCGCGATCTCTTATCCGCAGGCTCGGTCAGCACTTATCCATCTCCACTTGTGCGCCTGAGCTGATGGGGGCGCCCGTGACCTCACAGGTGCCTAAGCTGACTCAGTCCAGAGGCTTCGTGGTTGTTTGCTTCGCTTGCATCTATTTTGCCTTTGCACTTGGGCGCCCGTATGCATCCGGGCGCCTAACCCCAGTAAGGTGCCTCACTCCATTAACGCGCCTAGCTGCAGCAAAACCAGTCCTTCAATCCCTGTAACCAAGGTTAGTTCCAAAAATAATGAAGCAAAACATATTAGCCTTTATTTACAGCCTAAGCTGTCTTAGTTCTGACTTTAGGTCTCCCAAATGGAACCCTAGGTCGAACCGATGCCTACTATTCCCTCGACGGGGAACGCGTCCTCACCTACTCCTCTCAGGAGAGTTTACCTTTTGCCAACTGGCTCCTCTGGTTGGACTTTTGCCCAATCCACCTGACCAGGTCTTCGTGCCCAACTTCCGGTCAGGTCATCTTGCCCAACTTCCGGTCAGGTCTTCGGTGCCCAGCCTGTTGCCAGGACTTCTTGCCCAGTCCTCGACCAGGACTTCTTTGCCCAACTTCTGGTCAGGTCTTCTTGCCCAGTCCTCAACCAGGACTTCTTTGCCCAGCCCTTTGCCAGGACTTCTTGCCTAGTGTACCTAGGACTTTTCCTGCACACTCAGTAAGCTTGTTAGATCATAACACCACCTTAACTTCTGAACCCTTTGCCATTATCAAAATATAAGTTTGACTTAGGTGCTGTCTGCACCAACAATTTGCTCGATTTATCCTTGGCCTAAAGTCCTAGCTTTGACCTTTCCTTGGTGTATCTTCCCATACTTAACCACAATACATTCCTGATAACCATCATTTTGTTGATTATTTTTGGCTCTAAAATCCATGTTTGATCTACATTTTATATGCTCAAGTTTGCAATTGTATTAGGTTTCATGTATTCCCTTCATTTTGACTTTTAATTCTAATCTTTGTATATTTGGGATATTTTTGGCACTAAATTTGAATATTATTTTGTAGGCTTCAATTTATCATGGACCTAGATCAAAATGGGTCAGACTTGAGTTAGGATTGGATCCAGATCAAAAGGATCAAGCATCGGATTAATAGGAGCCGTCCATTCCAGAGAACGGCTAGATCGGAGCCATCGGTCAACTTCTGGTCGATCCAAACCCAAGATAGAATCAATCATGACTAGAGATCAAGATCTGAAAATTTCAGCCAAATCAGAAGTGATCTGACCGTTGGATCAAGCTCAAGATGTTCTAGACCATCCATTCAAGAAAAGGGAAGATCTGGACCATCCGCCACTGATCTGGTTAATCCGAGCTAGGGATAGATAGATCAGGACCATTGATTGAGATCTGTGGAGTTTGGTTCAGATCGGAAAAGATCTAACCGTTGGATGAAGCCAAATCGATCTCAGTCGTTCGTTGTCAATCTCCTTCAAGCTGACTTGGTTGACTGACCCAACTGTTGGACTGAACCCATTGCTTGATTGCACCCAGGGCTGGTCTGTTGGCTGAACCAAGTCTGGACTGAACCAAAGGCTGACTGAACCTTGACTGAACCCGACTACTGGCTGGAACTCAACTAATTGACTGAACCGAACTGGCTGGACTGAACTCAAGTGGCTTGGCTACTGGACTGAACTCGAGCTGTGGCTTGGCTGAATCAAACGAGAGCTGAAGTTGGCTGAGCCGAATCAAAACGCTGAAGCAGAGACGAACAAAAAGGGCAGATCGCACGAAGGCTAGGGCATCGACTCCACACGCAGGGCTCGCGGCGATCTTCTTCTCCTCCATCTTCATCGTCGCCGCAGCTAGGGTAGCGGGTTCGTGCCGTAGTCGCCGGAGCTTCGATCAACTGAGTTGAGGGGTTCCCGACTCATTCATCCACCTCCGCCGGCGTCTCCACCATTTCATCGCCGCCGCAAGCTAGGGTTAGGGGTTCCAACCCTAGCCGACCGGAGCTTGATCGATTGTAGTTTGAGGGGTTCCCGGCTCGATCCGATCAATTCCATCCGCTCTCCACTCCACCACAGCTAGGGTAGCGGGTCCGTGCCCTAGTCGACTCCACCACCGCCGGCCGGACATCCACTTCGCATTCTCACTCTTGATGCGGTTGCTCGGGAGCGACGATCCACTTCACCGACGATTTCAGCTTCATTTTCTGTCACAGCAGTTCAACTCTTCAAGGGGCCGAGTGGCAGTTTCTTCATAGCAGATCAATTTTCTCATAGCATTCCTGTTTTTCTTCTTAACGGCAGTAGTTTCATTTCCAGCCATAGTTTTTCTTCTTCAGCAGTTTAATGTTTCACATGTTTTTCTTCAGCAGTTCATCCGATTCAGTAGCTTGCTTTCATCAGTTTCGGCAGAGTTTCATTTCTTTGTTCTTCTTCATCAGCATCACAGCAGAGCACTTCCTCTTCAAAGGACCGAGTGGCAGAGTTCCTTCCCAGGGGATTTCATTCATAGTTTCCTACTTCGCAGCATTTCCAGCAGCTGTTCGTAGCATTTCCAGCATTCATTCACAGTACTTCCATCAGCAGTTGTTTCATTTCATTCACAGCAGCTCCTTCAAGCAATTTTGATTCTGAAGATTCATATGAGCATTTGGTTTAATTCAAATTTGATTGTTATGTTGATTGTTGAGTTGTTTGTGATTGATTGTTGAATATCTGTATTGGTTAGATCCTTCCCCATTTCAAATTGAATGTTCTTGAAGCAATTTCATTCATGCCTATATTGTGTTTGATTAAATATTTCTTAGAACAAAACTTTCAATTGTGATGTTTCTTAGTTGTTTAACTTTTGTTCTGGATTGCTCTTTCTATTGCTTTTAGTTATATGTCTCATTACATGCAATTAAGTTAGGTTAAACTAGATTTCTTAAATGCTGTAGTTTTGCCGTAAGTTTAGTTTCGTTAAATGCTTTATTTCAAGTTGTCCGTTCTTTACTGCAATTGTAGTTAGGGTAAAGTAGATTTCCTTACATGTATTGTCTTTCTTTAATTAGAACTAGATTTCATACTTGCTCTGTTATTCATTTCGTAGTCATAGCTCTCAAATCCTAAACCTAGTTTTATATCTAAAACCCAAAAGCAATAAAATACGATATCTGAGATTTATCTTGCACCAACTACATTCGTTGGGAGACGACTCGAGTTACTCTATGCTACATTAGTTTAGAGGAATTCGATATCTTAATTGTATTTGAAACCGTAACACGACAAAAAAATGGTCTTCAATTCCCAGCATTGATTTATATGACATTTACACATTGAAAACCAATTTTGTCACAATATGGTTCTATTTTCATCTTTTCCTCCACAGACCTTCCTTTTAATGTGCCAATTCCCTAGGATTAAGACTAACACTAGTCTTCCAACTCCTTTGGCACATTCCATAGTCCATCTAGTCCCCTAGGAGATATCCTCCTAAGATCCATTCTCCATGGATCCCATCTTGACTTCTAGAGCTCTCCCTTGAGCTCCTAGCCTTAGTCACCTCCCTAGGTGACTCATTTAGAAAGGCAAGACCACAACTGTGTTCCTCTGGTGCTTCTTGACCTTCAACTCTAACCTTCTTAATTTTGTATACCTTATTCTTGGTCAAATTCTTTTTCTCCCCTTTGAATGGCTTTTCCTTTCCATTTTTTCCCTTTCCTTTGTTATAATAGTATGACATCCTTGCATATGACTCCTTACTAACATTTGATCTCCTAGATTGGTATCCTAGTCCCGGTCTATCATTTCAAAGGTGTTAATCATTCGGTATCATGCTTAATCCCTTGGATCCCCTAATGAGTCTATCTAGGTTCTTTTCTAATTTATCAAGCTTTGACCTCAAAGCTTGATTTTCCCTTTCTAATTTCCTAACCTTAGTATTACCATGTCCATTTTGGGCATTCCTAGATCTACCTATTTGTCTAGGCATGTGTCTCTCTTTCTTAGGGTCAATGCCTTGGTCCTTAGGTCTAAAAGTCCTAGATTTATCATGAAACATGAATTCCTTAGAATTTTGGCACATAATAATATTCCTATTTTTATCATGATACTTGAAACCAAAATTACGCATAGGCAAGCAATTTTCATGATTTTTAGCACACATAGAGACATTTGAAACATGCGTAAAGTTAGGGATTACCTCCCTTACTCTTGTAGCTCCCCCTTGATGTGAGCTTCTCTTCCTCTCCTCCTTCTCCCATCTTCTCAAATACTCCATTTTCTTGAGCTCTCCTTTTCTTGGACACCTGGTGTGATAGTGGCCTAACTCCCCACAAGTGTAGCACCTAATGTACTTCTTTTCTTTCTTTTCCCTACAACCCATGTTAGATTTTAAATGAATTGATTTGGGTTTAGGGTTTACCTAAGTTTTACCTAATGGACACTTGTCCTTGTAGTGCCCCTTCTTGTTGCATCCAAAGCAAATGATGTGCTCTTTTAACTTTGCTTTGGTGGAGGTGGGAGCTTCTTCTTGCTCCGGTATTGAAGAGGGTCTCTCCTCCCCCTCAATTCTTGAAGTGGAGACCTCTTCTTCTTCCCTTGATGAAGTGGATGATCTTTCACTCTCTTGTGCCACTTCACTTGATGAGATGGATGGATTCTCTTCTTCTTTTTCCTCCTCTTGAGCCATTGAGCTCATTTCCTTGGGCTCTTCCACTAATTGGGCTTGTGTAGGGTTCATGAAATTCTCCCATCTTGTTCCATAACTCATGTGCATTTTTGTATTCAGCTACACCACTCAAAACATTATTAGGCAAAATATTAAGTAATATACCAATTACCTTCTCATTTGCCTTTGATTGTGCTTGTTGCTCCTTGGTCCAATATTTAGATCGGAGTTTTTTCCCATGCCTATCTCTTGGAACTTCGAAGAGCTCTTCTAGTACCATTATGCACTCCCAATCCATACCAAACCAAATCTTCATTCGCATCCTGCAATAGTCAAAATCTTTGCGATCATAGGGAGGTGGAACGTTGATGTCATCACCCAACTTTTCTTCAATCGTCATCTCCTCTAGCTTGTGCTCTCTCGGCGGTTAGTCCGTAGATAAGCGAACCTTCACTCTGATACCACATGTTAGGATCTTACCGTGAAGCTAGAGGGGGGGTGAATAGTTTTTTCTCGATTTTTCTTCCTACAAAGTTAGTGCGTAAGCAGAATAAACAAAAACTAAAACTAAAACTAAAACTAAGAGGAACACACCGATTTACGTGGTTCGGAGATAAAACTCCTACTCCATAGCTGTCCGTAAGGTGGACGATCCCGATCCTTCGGTGGATGATTCCCCGGAGCACCTCCGACTAGATCTTGTCGCTCCTTGTGGGTGGAGAAACCTCACCACAACTTCTAGACAATCCCTGAGTAAGATGGGCTACTAACAAGCTTTACCCAAGAAAGTTTCGCCAAGAAGAAACAGCCTTAAACGAGCTCCCTTAAATAGAGCTCGAAGCTGAGAAGACGCCTACCAGTTGACTAGTCCATTACCAGTCGACTGATCCCACTCAAATTCGACCGTTACAGCTTACCATTCGAATTTCCAGCCACACTAGTCGACTGCCCCAGGAGCAGTCGACTGACAACCAGTCGATTGGTCCATTACCAGTCGACTGATCTTTCTGTGGTATACACCAGTCGACTACCCTAGCACCAGTCGACTGATCCACTTCTACACCTAAGGTTTCCCTTCCCGAGTACACTTCTCTCAGCACTCGAACCCTAGGATTTCCCTAGTACATTTCACTCAGCACTCATACCCTCACGGCTTGGTTGACTCTTCGTCCAGCAGCCTCATTTTGTTGCCTTTATGCCCTCTTCGTCTTCGGCTCCCGTCCCTCAAATGCGCACATAAGCCCTCGACTTGCCTTCATACCATCCTTCTATAAGATGTGTATACTGAAAGACTTGCCTCTTTTATATATAATATCTTCTTTATTTTGAAAAGAGAATCACAATAACACTAGGTGCTTGTTTATATTAGTATATGCATAAAAGTCCTTTACTTCGCATTGTAGATAACATGGTGTATGGTGTTACACGAAGATCATTTTATCAGTCCCTTGCCTAGTATAAGTAGTGGCTCACAGCCGAGATGAAATTGGACAAACCATCGGGATGGTTGTAGTGTAATTAGGTGTGATTGGTCTTGACCATAGGATTACACTAGTGTGCTTTGAGTACATTGAGCAGGACCAAAACCAGAGGTCGTCCAATTTGTATTGGCTTGATAATTGGATAGGACCTCAAATTTTATTATGGAGTACGATCCCTAAATCCGATATAATAACAGGCACATATAATTAATTATTATTTCTTTGATTTACCAATGGATGAGATCTATTCTGTTAGATCGATAGGCCCGATAAGTTGGGAAATAATATTAACTATATGGTGTATCTTTGATTATTGACGGAATCCGTGTCTTGGTGAGTCGGGATGATGATGCCCCCTTGGTGAGCTCAAAAGGTTCATCATGTTAAACGCTGCAAGTGGATTTGATCCAACATGATGATAAGGTTGAGTGGTACTAATCAAGGATCCAAAGTTAATTAATCTAAATTGTCAGTAATTTAAATTAATTAACGGGCATTCGATATCTTAAACACAGGGGGATGGACGACTCATAATATGTGAAGCCCATATGAAAGTATGGGGGTTGGTGAGGAAGTTCAATTAAGATCCTTTAGTGGAATGGATCTTAATTAATGGATCAGGTTTAGATCCATTAGCGGGCCAAGATCCAACTCATCCTCTTGGTCCCTACCTTAGCCCTATATAACCCCATGGGATCAAGAAACCAAGGCTTAATCGAAAAATTGAATACACCCTTGAGTTTTCTCCCTTCTCTCTTTCTTTTCTCTCTCCTAGGGCTTTATAGGCGCTGGCGGGTAGAAGGGAGGAAGGTGGCCGAGTAGAAGCAAGGAAGGAGGTGGTTCCGATCATCTCTTCTGCTTCTTCTCTCCATCTATCACTTCTCATCACCTTAGAGGTGATTGGCGCCAGAGACAAGCAAGGAGGAGGAGGAGAATCGGCGGCAAAGCCTTGCGGCGCCGATTGTGTGAGTTGAGGGAATCGGTGGGTGGAGGAGGCAGGATAGAATCTTTCCTTCCTCCTTTTCTTCTTCATCATCTCCCTCAAGTTCCTCTCCATGTGTTCCCTATGGCCAGCGGGACTTGGAGTCCTTGGAAGACCGGCGGCGCAAGGAGGAGAGGAAGAAGGTGCCGGCTGAATCCCTAACAGCTAGGGTCTAGTGGTGCATGCTTGGAAGAAGAAGAAAGGTGGTTTTAGAGTGCCTTGGTGATCTCAGTTTCCGGTAGCTCGTCGCCCACACGACGTCCGGGTAGGGGAGGGACATAAGATAGAAGGCAGCGAGGTAAAGGGAAGGTATAAATCTCTATGTTCTTTTGTGTCTTATTGATTAGCTTCGTCATTTCATGTAAAATAGTTAATTATTTTGATGTTGCATCATAGTGAATAATTAATTAATTGGACCCCGACCATAAACACAAGAACCGACGATCCACTCGGTGTCTCTTCCGCGGTCGTTCGGTTTGAAAAATTACAAGGCTCAATCTTTGTGATTGGTCAAGTTGTAATTCGTACCGAACAATACGATGACGAGATGGTCGTTGGGAGACGGGTCTCCATTCAGATTAATTTTTAATCCATAGACATAGAGAGGTCTCTCAAGGATGACCAAGTATTCGCTAGGGAAACCCGTCAAGCCATACCCAACAATTGGTATTAGAGCAGAGGTTTCCGATTTTGTGTGTTTAAGGATTGGTTAATTTTTTTCATTTTTCATACATTATATTTTGCTGATGATATGTGGATGTGCGTAGGCTAACTTTGTATTGCAGGCACAGGATTCCAACTTATCATGGCCAAATATTTTATGTGTGTGAATGTTTATGCAATTGTTGTAAATTAATTAATCCTCGGGGTTGACGAGGCTAGGTAGTATTTAATTTTTGAAATTAAATACTACACATGTTTAGCCGAGCTTATTATTTCACTTTCGATCTAGTATTCATGTACACTCCTTCGTGGAGTATAGGATTGATAATGTAAATAATTAGCTAGTCATTTCGGCTCGGAAATCACTCAAGGTTGCTTGCGCAAAAGGAAGGGAGGAGCGGACTGAGTGACGACACGACTGGAGGCGTATTGGAGACCAAGGCCATGAAAGTTGGAAAATCTAGGGTTTTCTATTTTTCATTATGTTGGTTATGTGCTTGTCGTGTGAATATGCTTGTTAAAATTCCTCGAACTAAATTACTAAGTGGGAGAGGGACCCTAAGGGTCCCATGGCCTCCATTACAATCCGATAAGTGATGCGAACAAGTCTGCGCGTCAGCTCTGAGTGCCTTCCTCCCCATCGGATGGACTTGTTGTGTGGATCACTAGGTCGGAAAAGACTATAGAAAATTATTAAAGAGCGTGTGTACTTCCCCATCGGAAGGCACATAATCGGAAATGATTTTCTTAGTGTCGTGTAATGGTAAACACTTAGATGTGAATAATAGTATCCTCCCCATCGAAGTCACTGCTATTATTTTGCAGGGCCGAAGTTAACCAACTATTAATCTTACTTGTCAAAAAGTTAGGTTGACAAGATAGTAAGATTAATGGGTAAATCCTCCTCTTACGATTGTAGAAATTTGTATATGTCCACACCATCGTGGCATGCGAATTTCTCGGTGTATAGGGGTGTTGGTCGATTTCAAAAATTTATTATTTTGAGGAATCAATTTATTTTCAAATTCTAAAGTAGTGTATGTTGTGATTCTCAGGATTTTCAAAATGGCCTTTAACCCACTAGCAACAATATTTAAGGAGAATAAACTTACTGTACTCAACTATATTGACTGGAAGAGAAACCTTGACATTGTCCTTACAGCTGAAGAGTACAAACGAAAAATGTCTTGATAGGCCTAGCAACAGATCTAGTGAAGAGCAGAGGGAGCATTACAAGAAATGGGTTAAGGCAGATGAGATGACGCGGTGTTACATTCTGGCATCCATGTCGAATGTATTGCAACATCAGCATCAGGCCATGACCACTGTTTGTGACATGATGCTGAACCTTCAGGAGCTCTTCGGGCACCAGAGTCGTGCCGCTAGGCAGCTGGCAATGAAGAATCTGATGACGACCACTATGGTCGAAGGGACACCCGTAAGGGATCATGTCTTAAAGATGATGGCCCACCTCAATGAGATTGAGGTTCTTGGAGGACAAATCGACAGGAAAACCCAGGTCGATATAACACTCCAATCTCTGCCTAGGAGTTTTGAGCAGTTTAGGCTCAACTATAACATGAATAAGCATGAGTATACGTTGGGGGAACTGCTAGGAGAACTCCAGGCGGCAGAGGGTCGATTTCGTCAAAGCTCGCAGGCCTTGGTTACTCAGAAAGTTTCTACTTCTGTGCCGAAAGGCAGGAAGAAGAAGAAACAAGGTGGGTTCAAGAAGGCAGCAGCGACAGCATCGCAAGGACCTTGGACTAGCGTGAAGAAGCCGAAAGGCAAGTGCTTTACTTGTAAGCAAACTGGACACTGGAAGGCGAACTGTCGCTGTCGTCAAGACAAAGGTATTTCTTCATGCCTAGTCGTTGAAACATGTTTAGCGGTGTTATCTACTAGTACCTGGTGTGTAGATACGGGAGCCACTGACCATGTCTGTAATACTCTGCAGGGGTTTCCAGGAAACCCGACGGCTAGTTGAAGGAGAAATCGTGGTCTATATGGGCAATGCTATGGAGGTGGCAGCAGTTGCAGTGGGAGATTTTTATTTGTCTTTTGAGAGGAATAAAGTGTTGGTTCTGAGAGATTGCTTATATGTACCCTCATTTAGAAAGAATTTAATTTCAGTTTCTAAGTTAATAAAGGATGGATATTCTATTGCTTTTAATAATAGAGTTGTTATAAAGAGAAATAGAGAGATTATCTGTTCAGCTACTATGGTTGGCAATCTGTACACTTTAGAACCAAAGACTCCCACGATGCAAACAGAAGTCAATAGCTCATCGTCTAACCTAAATAAGAGAAAGGAACTTTCTAAGATGAATCAGACATATCTTTGGCACCTTAGGCTTGGTCATATTAACCTTAGTAGGATTCAGAGGTTGATAGTCGATGGGCCCTTGGGTTCATTGGTGGTGGAAGACTTCCCGACCTGTGAGTCTTGCTTGGAAGGTAAGATGAACAAGAGGCCTTTCATGGTTAAGGGGTATAGGGCCAAAGATGTGCTAGAACTGATCCATTCTGATTTGTGTGGTCCAATGTGTTGGGACCGGGTGCATGTTGACATGGATGCGGGTTCGTAATTTTAAAATTAATTACGTGCAGCGGAAGGTTTAGCATAAATAATTTCTCAAATTATTTAACCACACATCTAAGCATGCAACTTTATCTTGTGTAGACATGATCATATATTTAAAATTTTGCAAAAACATAAACTAATTTACTTAATACCTCGCGTAACTCCAAGGAAGGGACGAGATCCAACCGTAAGCGTCCCTCGGAAGCTCCGCCTCTATTCGCGTCCACGCCACGAGTTTCGTGTTCTCGAGAACTACTAGATTCTCCGAAAACACGACAAGAAAAATCAAGAGAGAAGTAATCACATTGGAAAAACTCACTACCAAGGTTGGTCGGAATCACAATTCCAGCGAGAAGGAGGAAGATGACTTGCGCCCAATCCCAAGGTGATAATGGCCGGAGAGGAAGATCATCCCAACGGAAGAACTTTGTCGCCTCGGTGCTTCTCCTTGTGCTCACGGCAAGAAGAAGGGAGAAGAGCCTTTGGTCGGCCAAGAGAAAGAAGGGAGGAGAGGGAGAGAGCCCAGGCAAGAATACTTGGATTGATTTCCAAGGCTTGCCTTGGGTCCTTTATATAGTGGCCTCTCAACCGCCAAGTCTCTTTTTTTCTTATGGAATAAATTTTCTATGACTTATTCCATCATGCCAAGTTTGATTATTTTTTTAATTCATGATAAAAATCCGACCAAGTCTCCTTTTTTCTTATGAAATAAATTTTCTTATCATGGTAAATCAATCCATGATTGATTTTATAAAATAAAATAAACCAATCCATGGTTCATTTTAATTTCTATGAAAAATAAACCAAACCTTGGTTTATTATATAAAAATTTATATCATCCATAATTTTATAAAACAAACCACACAATTGGTTTATTTTATAAATTGAACCAAAAACTTGGTTCTCTCCCTTTGTTGTGGCCGGCCAAGCAAAGAGGATGGAGACCCTCTTTGGCTGGCCCATCCAAGCCACGCTCCAATGAATTAAACTCATTTAATTCATCTATTAAGTCTTCAAAAGACTTAGCCATTTTACGCTTCTGATGTGTCTCTGATAAATTCAGATTCGACTTATCGTTTAGCTCAACCAAACCTAATCTAGATCAAATCAAACTGTTAGGTTTTCTCTCTCCTTCGGGCGATTCGGGCGATTCAAAAGCGATTCGGGTTGAACGTGCGCCTGCGCGCTTGGCGCGCCTTTTCTTCCTCGGCGATGGCTGCCGGCGTCAACAAGACGCCGATGCCGGACTTATCTCTTTTTCCTCCTCTTCCTAATACTTCACTGAAATCTTCGGAGGATAAGCTGATCTCCCAAGGGGCTATGGCCGAGCGATCATCTACATATGCGGCGATCCTGAGACCAACCTCACCAAGGGCTCTGAAGAAGGCTTTCGATGTGGGAGAAGACTTTAAGGAGCTGACGGTTTACAATAGTAAACCTGGCATCTTCTATATAGAGGAAGAGGTAATCTCTATGGCTGATTCGTATCGCTTCTCCTTGATTGGAAAATTCTTTGGAAAACGACCTAGTTTCTCGGCTACGACACAAGCTTTCAAGAACCTAGGATTGTCTAGCCTTTACAATATCCGATTTCTGAGATCGGGACACCTTTTCCTACATCTTACCTCTAATGAAGATATGGCAAGAATTTGGTCTCGGGGTATCTGGTATATTGCTGGTGTCCCTCTGCGAATCTTCAAATGGACTCTACACTTCTCATATGAGGCTGAATCCTCCATAGTTCCGATTTGGATCCAATTTCCAGATTTTCCGATACATATGTTTAATAAAAACTGCCTGTTTTCAGCTGCTCGAATAGTTGGGAAGCCAATCAAAATAGATGAAGCTACTGCGGATGGTTCAAGGCTATACATGGCGAGAGTGTACGTTGAAATCGATTTATTAAAGCAGAGGGTGGAAGAGTTCTGGATTGGGATTGGCGAAGAGAAGAGGCTTCAAAAGGTTATCTTTGAGAAATATCCAAAATACTGTGAGCAATGTTTGCATTTGGGACACTCCATTGAGGAATGTTATTTTAAAGGTAGTCAGCAGATATTTGAAAAGAAGAACAACATAGCTGTCAATATGATTAATGAAGAGGAAGTGAGAGGAGGATTACCGCAAAAGCAAGCTAAAAATTCTGGTATGGTAGATGGAGAAGTTTTAAATGGAAAGCAGCTTGGAGACCCACATGGAATAGAAAAACATGTTTGGGTTCAAAAGAAGAAAGTGGACAGTCATCATCCTGGTGGCCGAAGAGTTAATTTTGAAAATGAGAACCTATTTCACAATTTGGAAGATGAGGAGAACTTAGAACAAAAGATTTTGAGTGAAAAGGATAACAGTGATGTATCTGAGCATATAGATTTGGGATCAATGTTTCCTCATGAAAGGATAAATGAGGGGCAGGAAGATGACATGCAGAATGATCATGATGAAACTGCGGTAATTTCAAGTGCTGAAGGAGCTCAGAGAGAAAATGTAACAAGGTCGCAGGAAAAATCAAGGAAGGTTTTCGAAGTCACAAATATTCTAGAAGATAGCTCTACAGATGGGTTATTAAGGTTATCAGACGCGCAGCATAATAAGACAGCAGATACAGTGCATATGCTAGATATTATAAAGGTTTCTAGGGGCGAGGAGGACTTTGATTATGAAGAAGATGAAGGAAGGCAATTAAAAAGGTCTTCTTCCTTTTCCATGCCAATTAGAGACTCTAGTCATTTTGATTTTCAAGGAAAAGGAAGTATAAAAATTTTTCCTTCTGGTGTTTCCCGGCGTATCACTAGAAGTTAATCCCAAGCTCAAGTGGCCTCTCATCTAGCATTGTCTTGATGCCGGGTATGATATGGAATATTAGGGGAGTTGGTAAGCCCTCTTCTCTTAGAAGATTACTTTTCTTGAAGAATAAATATCATTTGAATTTTCTAGGTATTTTAGAACCTTTTATTAATTTGGATGCATCTTTTATTACAAAAAGATTGGGTTTATCTTCAACGATCTCCAATTGTTCTGGAAAAATTTGGTTTTTGCATGATATTAATATTGAATGCAATGTCTTGGCAAATCATGAACAATTTTTGCATCTTAGCTTGAAATCTTTTACTCTACCAATAGACATGTTGGTTACAATAGTATATGCTAAGTGCTCACGTTTTGATAGATATGTGCTCTGGGAACAGTTGATGAGTATTAAGCTAGAGTTGGAGAAATTTTGGATGGTAGGTGGTGACTTCAATATTATTGCTAATGCCTCAGAACAATCTGTTGATTCTGTGTCTATGCCAGGAGCAATAGAAGATTTTAATAATTTTATGATGGCCACAGGTTTGATGGATGCAGGTTATGTGGGGGATTGTTACACTTGGACAAACAACAGAATTTGGAAGTGACTGGATAGAATTTTAATATCTTCTTCTTGGCAAGGTCATGGGTTTCCAGTTCGTGTGGAACACTTAAGTCGTGCTGCCTCAGATCATTGCCCTTTATTGATTTCTTTCCCAAAATTTGAGCAGACAGTGGCTTCATTCAGATTCTAAAGGATGTGGCTACGACACCATGGTTTCATGCAAACGGTAGGTTAAATTGGAACCTGCCGTGCTCTCTTTATGGTCTTCTTAAATTGCAGTGTAAGCTAAAAAGATTAAAGGAGCATTTAAAATGGTGGAACAAGGAGGTATTTGGGAATATCCATGATAACATCCAAAGAGCTGAAGATCAGTTTGCTATTGCGGAGAAACAGTTTGATACAGAGCCTACAGAAGAAAATCTAATCAATAAGAACAAATGTCAAGCTCATCTCTTTAAGACCTTTCAAATGGAAGAAGATTTTTGGAGGCAACGGGCAGCAGTAAAATGGAGGGCTGAGGGGGACAAAAATACAAGATTTTTTCATGACAGAGTTCAAATAAGAACGGCTACTAATATAATTTTTCGAATTTGGGATGAAGGGCAATGTTTAGAAGAGCCAGATCTTATTAGAGCTTCGGGTGTTAAGTATTTTGAATAGCTATTAACAGGAGAAAGTTTTAATTGTATGTCAACAGATCTGAGGCATATACCGAATTTGATCACTGAGGAAGATAATGAAGCATTCACCAGTATTCCATCTTTGGAAAATATAACAGAAGTAATTTGGGAAATGGACCAAGACAGTGCAGCAGGCCCAGATGGTTTTTCTGCAGCCTTTTATATTTCCTGCTGGGATATTGTGAAGGAAGATGTTCATCAAGCAGTGTTGGATTTTTTAAAGGGAGGATATTTACCAAAAGGTATGTCTGCTACAACGATTGTTTTAATACCAAAGATAACAAATGCTCAAAAATGGAAGGACTTCAGGCCCATCAGCTTATGTAATGTATCTTACAAGATAATCTCAAAGTTGTTGGCAAATCGATTGGTAAAGACTCTAAACAAAATCATTTCACCGGCTCAAAGTGGGTTTGTGGAAGACAGACTAATTTCTGATAATATTCTTTTAGCCCAAGAATTATCTCATAAGTTGAATTTTCATGTTAGCGGAGGGAATTTGATGATGAAGCTCGATATGGCTAAGGCTTTTGACAGAGTACAACGGAGTTTATTATTCAGGATCATGGCAGCTTTTGGTTTTAAGAGCTCTTTTATAGATATGATCAGGAGATGTATAAGCTTTTGCCATTTTTCGCTTCGTATCAATGGGCATCTTGAGGGGTTTTTTAAAGCAGGAAGAGGCCTAAGACAAGGAGATCCTATATCCCCTTTTCTATTTATTATTGCTTCAGAATTTTTTTCAAGAGGTTTGGAGGCTTTGTTTTCTAATAATCCAAAATTATATTTTTCTACAGGATGTGATATGAGAATTTCTCATCTTGCTTATGCGGATGATGTTATGGTTTTTTTAAATGGATCTATAGATGGCGTGAAGAAGGTTAAGGCCTACCTTGATGAATATGAACTACAGTCAGGTCAATCTATTAATCCTGGAAAAAGTTTTGTCTATCTTGCAAGAAATATACCGGCTGGCCGTAGAGGATCTATTCTTGCTGTTACAGGTTTCTCATAAGGCAAATGGCCTATGCAATACTTAGGCATCCCAATTTTTAATGGACACAAAAAGACAGTGTTTTTCCAATCCTTGTTGGATAGGATAAGGCAAAAACTTCTAGGCTGGAACATAACGTGTCTTTCATATGGTTGCAGATTATTATTAATTCAAAGTGTGTTAACCTTAATGCCTTTATACATAATGCAAGTACTTCATCCTCCCATATCAATTCTGCACAAGTTGGAGATGATATTTTCTAGCTTTTTTTGGGGCTCTACGAATAGCAAGAGAAAACCTCACTGGGTAGCTTGGACAGAGATTAGTAAGCAAAAATTGGAAGGTGGTCTAGGAGTAAGAAAATTAGCTGACTTTGGCATGGCTATGGCGGTCAAATTATGCTATAGATTCAAAGAACAATCTACTCCTTGGGCAATCTTTCTTACAAAAATGTATTGTGGCTCTTCTCATCCTACCGTTGCAACATTAAAAAGTAAAGCTTCTCCGGTTTGGCGCAGATTAATTAAAATTAGAAGCTTGGCTGAACAAAATATAGGTTGGATTCTTGGAGATGGAAAGATTAACTTTTGATATGATTCTTGGCTTGATATTGGTCCTATTTCTCATTCTTGTGCCTCAGTTGAGAACTCTAAATTAAAGGTGGCTGATCTATTAGATGGACCTTATTGGAAGATGGATAAAATTAAGAGGTTGACTACATACAACTTGGCTAATGAAATTGCAGAAACCCCTATAAATTTGGAAGAGCCGGACCATATTATATGGAAGCCTTCAATGGATGGCATATTCTCTTTAAAATCTGCATGGAATAGTGTTAGACAAATACTACCAGTGGCTCCAATATATTTCGCAATCTGGAATGGTCTTCTAAGTTCAAGCATGGCTATCTTTTCATGGAGATTTTTAAAGGAAAGATTACCAGTGGATTCTATTCTTCAATAGAGAGGAATTCATTTATCTTCCAAATGCCTTTGCTGTTCAAATATGGAAACTTGGGATCACTTATTTTTTAAAGGTCCAATTGTTGAGGAGGTATGGTCTTACTTTATGGACATATTTGGTGTGTAGGGAGGTGCATCAATGTTAAATTGGAAGTTAGGGTCACAATGGTCTCAAGGAGGACACATAAGGGAAGCTATGTCGTTTATAATTTTATGGTTCTTATGGATGGCTAAAAATGATGCTAAACACAAAGGTTGTAAACAAGAGGCCCAGAAAATCAGAAGAAGCATAATCCATTATATTATTCTAGGAGATGCGGCAAGTATAATCAGAAGGAAGCATTGGAAAGGTTTTACACAAGTTGCCAAAAATTGGGGTTTGTTTATCAAGGTGAGAATCAGAAATACTATCACTGTGGTTCATTGGAGGAGGCCGGAAAGTGGATGTTACAAATTAAATACGGACGGTTGTTCAAGAGGAAATCCAGGGGTGTCATCGTATGGAGTGATTATTCGAGATCAAGTAGGTCAGATTCTCATGGCAAAATGTGGTGTGCTGGGAGAGAGCACTAATGTAAAGGCGGAATTGGAGGCAATCTTGGTTGGCTTGGAGTTATGTGTAGCTCATAATTTCTTACCAGTTTGGTTAGAGTCTGATTCAATGGTTGCATTAAAAGTTATACAGTCCTTAGCAGTTGGCTGGGAACAAAGGAATTTGGTTTTAAAAATCAGATTGATACTCAAGAAATATCGAGTGGAATGCTCACATGTGTACAGAGAGGCGAATGCAGCTGCAGATTACTTGGCCAATCAAGCTTTTATGTTTAATGAGGAGAAAGTGCTGTTAAGACATGAAATAGACAAAGTTTTGTATGGAATTTGCAAGATGGATAGATTGGGTCTTCCCTATATTAGAATGGATCGGAAGATACTTTAATATTTAAGATGGAATTTTCTTATTGTGAGATGATGCTTGGCTTTATATGTTGTGTCTTCTGTTGGTTCTGAATTATTTCCTCCAACAACTGTGTTCTCAGATGAAATCGTGGCTTATAAGACTTCACATATATTTTATCTGATGGTGCTATATTGATATATAGATATACAGAGATTAAATGGATTGTTGTGAACTGTAAGCTGTTGTTTGGGATGGAAACTGATGGTACAGAAATTGATATCATTGCAGAAGCGTGTTCAGATGGCATGGGGAAGTAGATTTTGGTACAAAGTTTTGATAAATATCCCTGATAACTGAAGCTGCACTTCAACTCTAATATATTTTGGGTCAAAAGCCAGTAAACTGCATTGGGTATTTGATATTGTTCAGATGGTGATTTTCTTTGTTTCAAAATCTGATTCATTGCTTGACATACACAAAATGCTATCTGTTGGTTATATGTGGGATCTGTTTTATATGATATTTGTTTGATCTTCTTTATAAGAGTAACAGATCTCACTCTTATGGAAATCTTCTTGCTGATTGATTCAAATATCTGATCATTTCCTGTCATACACAAAATGCTATCTGTTGGTTAGCAAAATCTAATGGTTTTTTATATTGTGATCAATTTTACAGTTAAGGCTTGGAAACTGATTTCTCAGTGGATACAAGGGGTTGGAAACTGATGGCACAGAAATTGATTTTGCTGAAGCGTGTTCAGATGGTATGCGTAAGTAGATTTTGGTACAAAGGTTTGATAAATTTCTCTGATAACTGAAACTGCACAAGCATTGGGTGTTCGATATTGTTCAGATGGTGGATTTTCTTTTTTCAATTATCTGATTCATTGCTTGACATACACAAAATGCTATTGTTGGTTATATGTGGGATCTATTTTTATGCTATCTGTTTGACCTGTTTTACAAGAGTAACAGATCTTACTCTTATGGGAATCTTTTTGCTGATTCATTCAAATATCAGATAATTGCCTGACATACACAAAATGTTTGTTGGTTTGATAAAAGCATCTGATGACTGAAAAATGCACTACCAATTCCAATGGGATTCTGGGTCATAAGCTGTTGCTTTGGGTGCCCGATATAAATATGTTCAGAGGGTGAATTTCTTTTTGTTGTAATGCTGGAAATACTTAGAATGGCTACAAGAGTTACAGATTGATAATATATGGGAACTCTCTTGCGGATTGCAAATATCTGATTTATTGCTTGAATACATAAAACTGCTATCTGTTTTTATATGCGGGATCTGTTATATGCTTTCTGTTTGATCTGTCTTACGAGTAACAGATTTATATGCGGGATCTGTTTTCAGCTGGCTTTTTGTATTAATCTTTTCAGTGATTAAGATAAGAAGTCAGAAGGTGTTTTTAGTGATATGAAGCTGCCCATATGGAAAATATCAAACAAAATGTACAGAAAATTCTGGTATGAAATTTGTAGGGGAATGTAATGATCCACTGAACTTACATTATGGAAGGGAAGATTGGTGATTGACAGATGGGGATGGTGAATGAATCCACCAAATTTGATTCATCTAGTCCGTAGCAAACGGCTATGGTAAAGACATCTTAAATCCGTTGATGGCTGAGACATTGCCAAAAAGTCTGAAAGGGTGAATGGATCCACCATAGGTCCATCTAGTCCGTAGTAACAGCTATGGTAAAGACATATCAAAACCGTTTATGGCTGGTCACTTGCCCAAAGTGAACATCGGGTGTGATATAAGAGCATGGTGCAAAAGCTTATTCTGAGGTGATTTGGCACCTAAGGTTGGAAGCTCTGGCCGATCTAAGCCGAAGGAACATGTTTCTCCCAAGGTTGAAAAGAAGCCTTTGTTTGATGGCAAAACCACTATTGAAGATAAAGATACACTGAGAAGAAAACCGGGTGAAGATTTATCGAAACTGGACCAAAAGCCAAAGGATATATCTCCGAATTCAAGTGGTATTGAACAAAAGTCAAGTTTAGATTCCATACGAGAGAACTAAAGATATGGAGATGTTGAGCATTATCAGAGGTCTTGCCAGGATGGTTTTTTTGGAAAATTGGAACTGCCACGCTACTGGAAATGAGATGTTGTAGATAAAGAGCATGTATTGGTGGATATTTGTATAGATCTATATAGGCAGTTGGGGGTCGTGATATTCTATATTGCATCATTTTGTAAACCATTTTGAGGCTTTGTAATTCTATATTAGAAGGCCAGTTTTCCCCTTCTAATATGGATTTTTTCCTTTTTTGGTAATAAAAATTTTGTTTTTCTTTAAAAAAAAACCAATCCTAATCTCTCTTGATTGAAAAATCCAATTTTCAACTCGTTTTAAATCCCTCGGATTACTCGTAGCGCGTGTGACTAAATAGGCTTTCGATTTATGTTGGCCGTCTATAATTAACCAATTATAGAACGATCATAAGTGGCACCTAGTAGTACATCATGATCCCCAATTAATCGAAAGATCAACGGTTGACCTCAGAAACTATTCTGAAACCCTTCAGCAGCTAATATGAATCGTGCCCCATTCCCTTCACCATCTTATACCCACTTGGTTCAGGACATGGTCTATGTGTGTCAGTCCCCACTAGGCTGACTACGTCACACCTAGCCCAAGTAACATTTTCTCGTCCTACGGATTCTAATTACTCTCATGTATTTAAGAGATTCATACTCTGAACATGTCATGCTCTGGCCAGAGGCTTCGAGTAACAATCCGACGATAGGCCTTGGGTATACATCTCCTCGCAAGGAGTGGTGAATCCTTTGTAGGCTGTTCAAACATCTTCGGCCACTTCGGCTTATACCCAATCATCCTGGGTCCACACCTCCTTGGAGATGCTTGCTTAAGATGTCAAAGTATAAGTCTCCATGACCAAGATGACTTGAACACCGCAAGTCAAAGGAACATCGCACTTAAGCTGCAGTAAGAACTTCACTGACATATCTATATGTAGACTACCATATGAAGTTTTACAGTCAGTCACTCCAATGAACTAGTTCCCTTAACTAGCATTCATGTTTATCTCCGGACATCTCAATGTCACCAGCCAGTGAGAACCAGCTGATTAGAGAATAACCCATGCTAGTCTCAACAGAATTGATAGTGTCCGTATTTATCAATTCATCGTCTAGGGACAATTTCAATACATCACAATTGCACATGTAGAGATAATCACTAGTTGTGAATTCATCACAAATTCTCTCATGCTGTGAATTGTATTATAGACACTCAGTAAATGAGTTTAAGATCTCAATCAAATACATAAACATGTATACTCAAATAGTGAATATTCATTTATTAAAATAAATGATTACAATCATAAGGCGATTGCCTTAGGATATTTTTCTCATATCACTAACAAACTCCCACTTGGCCTAATGCCAATCGCTACGGTATCCAATACCACAAGCTCTAACATGACCCTCAAACTTGCTTTGAGGCAAGGCCTTAGTTAAAGGATCCGCTAAATTCCTTTCAGTGGGAATTTTCTCAATTTGTATATCATTCCTACTTATAATCTCTCTGATCAGATGATAGCGGCGAAGCATATGTTTGGATCGCTGATGAGACCTTGGTTCCTTCGCTTGTGCAATAGCTCCATTGTTGTCGCAATAAACCGGTATTGCTTCATCAATGGTTGGAACCACACCAAGTTCTGAGACAAACTTCTTGATCCAGATTGCTTCCTTTGCTGCTTCCGAAGCTGTAATATATTCCACTTCCGTGGTAGAATCCGCTACGGTGTCTTACTTGGAATTCTTCCAACTTATTGCGCCTCCATTCAAAATAAATATGTATCCGGACTAAGAATTGGAGTCATCCTTATCTGTCTGGAAACCGGCATCTGTATACCCACGTATTACCATATCACCTTCTCCATATATTAGGAACACATCCTTAGTTCTTCTCAAGTACTTGAGGATTGTCTTGATAGCCGCCCAATGATCCATTCCTGGATCAGATTGGTATCTGCTTGTGACGCTCAGAGCATACGATACATCGGGCCTAGTACATAACATAGCATACATGATAGATCCTATCGCGGATGCATACGAAATCTTATTCATGCAAATCCTCTCGTCTTCTGTGCGCGGACACATAGACTTCGAAAGGTTGATCCCATGCCTGATGGGAAGGTAACCTTTCTTGGATTCCGACATGCTAAACATTTCTAGCACTCAGTCTATATATGTAGACTGCGAAAGACCAAGCAACCATTTTGATCTATCTCTATAGATTCTAATCCCAAGGATATAGGTTGCTTCTCCCAGGTCTTTCATGGAGAAAGTTTTGGACAACCAAATTTTAACTGACTGTAAGATTGATATATCGTTTCCTATAAGTAATATGTCATCGACATATAACACCAGGAATACGACTGCACTCCCACTAACCTTCTTGTACATACAAGGTTCGTCAGGATTTTGTGAGAAATCAAACTCTTTGTTTATCTCATCAAAACGGATGTTCCAGCTCCTGGATGCTTGCTTTAGTCCATATATGGATCGTCGAAGCTTGCATACTTTGGTTTTATTGACCGATGTGAAACCTTCAGCTTGTATCATGTATACATACTCAAGCAGGTTTCCATTAAGGAAAGTTGTTTTCACATCCATTTGCCATATCTCATAATCATAATGAGCTGCTATGGCCAGGAGCATCCGAATGGATTTAAGCATAGCTACTGGCGAATAGGTTTCATCATAATCAATTCCTTGTTTCTGACGATATCCTTTTGCCACTAATCTAGCCTTAAAGGTAACAACATTATCTTCCATGTCGGTTTTCTTCTTGAAAACCCACTTGCACCCTATGAGCTTAATCCCTTCAGATGGGTTAACCAAGTCCCATACTTGATTTTTGTACATGGAATCCATTTCAGACTTCATGGCTTCAAGCCATTTATCCCTTTTTGAATTTTTCAGAACATCTTCATAACTGATAGGTTCGTCATCGTTAATGAGTAACACGTCGTTCGATTCACTTATGAGAAATCCGTATCTCTCTGGAATATTACGTGTCCTATCAGACCTACGAAGAAGTGGTGTTGTTTTAGGTTCAACTGATAGCTCATCATTATGAGTTATTGGTTGTGGGTCTAGACTAGGTGTCTCTATAATGTCTATTGGAGTTTCTTGACCTTCTTCAAGTTCAATGCTACTCCCACTGTTTTCTTGTAAAAGAAAAATTCTTTTTTTAGAAATACAGCATGCCTTAAAACAAACACCTTTTGTTCTAAGGGATGATAGAATTGGTAACTTTTCGTTTCCTTAGGGTAACCAATAAATAGACATTTATCAGACTTAGCATCCAATTTGTCTGATACAATCTGCTTTACATAAGCAGGACAACCCCATATCTTTAGGTGAGATAAATGAGGTTTCTTACTATTCCATGTCTCATATGGAGTAGTAGAGACTGTAGGACCGGTGCCGTCGATAAAGGGGGGGTGAATATCGACCGTTCAAATATTTCATTGAAAACTTCATAAGACTTTCGATTGTCGTTATGGACTCAGAGCGTTAGTGCAGCGGAAAAGTAAAGCAGAACGAAAATAAACAGACACAGGGACACAGCGAGATTTTTACTTGGTTCCCGACCCCCCAGGGTCAGTACATCCAAGGCCTAGGCACGGGAACGCCCGTCCACTATTTGTCTCCTTCCCGGACTTTCCGGAGGCGGAGAAACCCAACTTACAGTGCAAGTTTACAATCAAAAGATAAATAAAATTAAGTGCGGAATTAAATAAAAGCAAACCAACAAGACAAAGTCTGAAGCTCGGCCGATCTGGACCTCCGAAGTGCCGCGCACTTCCTCATGGAGCCTCCCGGTCGTAGAGCCTCGTCTCTAGCGTGTTGTCGTCAGTCAGAATGCTTAGAATCGCTCTTGGAAGTTGTGTTTGAAGCAGAGGGGTCGAAGCCCCTTATATAGCACTCCTGGGGCGCCCTGGACGTCGGGGGCACCCCTAATAACTCGGTCAAACCTTATCCTTGTGCCTACCTCACCGCAGGTGATAAAATCTTTGACCAGGGTGCCCCAGACCTCCCGGGCGCCCTCCTAACTGCATTTCGAACCTAAACCAGCAAATATAGGTTTCAACCTGGGCGCCCCGGACCTTCCGGGCGCCCCCCTTGACACATATTCTGCTTACTTCACGAAAACTGCATTTTCCTCTTTACCCCGGGTGCCCCCATCATTCCGGGCGCCCCCAATCATGGTTTAAACCCAAGACTGGGTTTTATGCCTTGCTCTGGGTGCCCCCATGAGCCTTTTTCCAGCAACTTACCTGCTTTGTCTCCGATTCTTGGTACCTACAAGATACACAAACACAAAGCAAATATACATACAATATTAGGCTTACGGACTTGGTTCGGACTTCAGATTTCCACGAAACCCTAGGTTGAACCGGCGCAAGTTCTCACCCCCGAGAACGCGCCTTTCACCTACTCCTTTCAGGAGACGGTTGCCACCCAGTCCTTCGGATGGACTTTTGCTTAGCTTCCGATACTTCCAGACCTCGAGACGCCCAAACCCTGACCCGTCTCTACTCCTGTCCTTAGTCATCGCTCAGCTAAGTTGCTCAGTCCCTTGGACCAAGACTTCATTACCTAGCAGTCCTCCGCCAGGTGCCTAGCAGTCCTTCGCCAGGTCTTTATTCCTAGCAGTCCTTCGCCAGGTGCCTAGCATCTCTTCGCTAGGTCTTCGATGCCTAGCATCCCTTCGCTAGGTGCCTAGCAGCCCTTCGCCAGGACTTAGTATTTTGATACCTAGCAGCCCTTCGCTAGGTGCCCAGCAGCCCTTCGCCAGGACTTAGTGCCCAGCTTCACTCACCAGGTCTTAGTGCCTAGGTTGACTAGGACTTTTCTTCAACTTAGGTTACTTCTCTTTTGCTCCCCTTTGTCTGTTCAATGTATCACTGACTTAAGTGTATTGTCAAACATTAAAACATTTAAAGAAGAACATCATTGATGCAACTTGCACCAACAATCTCCCCCTTTTTGATGTTTGACAATCCTTGGGATAAAAAATGAAAAAATGATATAAGTTTTGAAACTACATTTTTGATTTTTGGGAGCAAATTTTTTCTAACTTCTAACTTAAGCACACCTCTCCACCTTTTTCATACATCAAAAAACAAAGGAAAATACTTGCACCAATAATGAGGATCTTTGGTTCTATTGGAAAATACTTTGTGTAAAAAAAAATTTTTTGAAAGCATTGTATTTTGAATGGTATATTGCAATTTTTTTGAAAAATGCATATTTTAAAAAAGATGCTATGTGCTTTGAAAAGTACTTTGAGAATTATCATGAAAAAATGCAAGTACTTTTGTAATTTTTGAAAACTATAAGTATTTTTGGAAAATGCATAACTTTTAAAAGAATGCTATTCTGGAAAATATAAATATTATGCATATTTTGCAAGTACTCACTATATTTTGAGACTTTGAAAAATCTAAGTAATTTTTGAAAAATTAAGTACTTTTGAAAAACATAATATTTGACTTGATTTGGTTTTTTTCAGTCTGACACCATCCTAGGAAATCTTGTTGACTACAAGGACATTTCCTAAGTGTCCTGGAAATTTTCCAACCCAAGTAAATATTATTTCAAAAATGATTTCGTAAGTCATCGAATAGTAGGATGTAAGTTAATTTTGAAAAAATGTATGAATTTTTGAAGTCCTAATACTTGACTTGGTTTATCTTCTAGTCTGACACAATCATAGGAAACCTTGTTGACTACAAGGACATTTTCCTAAGTGTCCTCGAAGATTTTCTAAACTCAAGATAAACATTTTTTTTCAAAATGATCAAAACCAGATGAATTTTAGAAAATACTGGAATTTAAAAAATGTTAGTATTTCGAAAGAATACTTATGTTTTTAGCGAGATTTTGAAGATAGTGTTCAAGAAAACATGTTATTAAATAATTCTTTTAATGTGACTTCTCCCTAAACTTGACTCAGTCCTGGGAAGCTTGTTGACCACAAGTACTCTTCCTCAGAGTCTTAAGGTTTGATTCAGATCAAAAGAATAATCTAATAATTTTCAAAAATAAATAATTTAAAACTTGTCAGAATGTTGACTCAGACTCCTCCTAAAACTGACACATCCTAGGAGTCCTTTTTAGATCATGAAGTGGACCTTCCTCTGTGTCTTTAAGGTTTATCAAAATCAAATGAGCGATAATTTTCAAGTAGATAAATTTTGAAGCCACAATTTGGAGAGAAGATAATTTTGAAAACATGTGTAATGGAAATTAAGGTGCAGTTTTCGAAAAAAAATTTTAATAGAAAGAACAAAACACTCCCCCTGCATCCAACATCGTTTGACTCTAACTAAGTGCCTTAAAGAACTTTAGTGTTGTCCTAAGAGGCTTGTGTCTAATTGAGTGAGTCAAACAATTTTTAAAAAAGATATAATTTTTAAAAACATATTATATGTACATTCAATCAGACAAGCATGAATTCCATAAAAATATTATTATGTTGAAGCACTATTTTGAAAATATATTTTTAGGAAAATATTCTAATAATTTTGAAAAACAATTTTAAAGAATATTTTTCAATTCATTAGTCCTTAACATCTCACCCATTTTAGATGTATCAATACAATAAGCATGGTTGCCTTATAGGTGTATTGTGAGATACTTGAATCATTTTTCTCAATTTATTATTAACTCTAAGATTTAATTGAAGCTTGTGTTAGATTCAAATCTGACAAGTGTAAAATGAATTTGATTTTCAGTAATTGGCTTCCAGGTCTTGGCGAGGCACTAGGCCTTCTTTGGCCGTAGCCTTATTGGATCATCAACCCTTTCCTTGACAAAGCCTTTTATAGAAAATTCATCTTCAAGTTATTCTTGAAAGATTTTGGTCTAACTAGTTTAGGTTTCGGATCGGTAGCTTCGGCTAGTTCCACCAAAAAGGCTTCCCTAACGTACTATCATCTCACCTCCACCTAATACTAGGTTGATCAAGTTTCAATTATTCTTTTTCCTATAGCCATTCTAAATTATGCATAAAAATTAAATATGAATGCCATGAGATATATTTAAAAGAAAATAGCAAATGCATGTCCATGGCATTGATGCATGATTCAAACAAGTCGACTTATTTTATTTAAGTTTCTAAAGATGCATCAAATTCCCGATTTGATACATGTCGTGTGAACCCGCGAATATGTCAACCGACTTTGACATATTTAATTTTATTAAGTTGATTGTTGCGATTTCGGTAAGATTTTAGTTTAGTTCGAGTTTAAGTTATTTAAGATTTGGTTGAATTCAAGTTAATTAATTGAAGTTGAATTAATTACGAATTAGTTAGGTTGATTTAATTAAGATTGAATTAATTAATTTAAGTTGAATTTAGTTTAATTTGAATTTAATTAAGATTTAATTTAAATTTAATTAAAATTTAATTTAAATTTAATTAAGATTTAATTAGAATTTAATTAAGATTTAATTTAAGTTAATTTAAGATTTAATTTGAATTTAATTAAGATTTAATTTTAATTTAAACTTGAATAATTAAAATTTAATTAATTTAAATAATTAAGATTTAATTAATTTAAATAATTAAGACTTAATTAATTTGAATTTGAATAATTAAGATTTAATTAATTTGAAATTGAATAATTAAGATGTAATTAATTTGAAATTGAATAATTAAGATTTAATTAATTTGAAATTGAATAATTAAGATTTAATTAATTTAAATTTGAATAATTAAGATTTAATTAATTTAAATTTGAATAATTAAGATTTAATTAATTTGAATTTGAATAATTAAGTTTTAATTAATTTGAAATTGAATAATTAAGATTTAATTAATTTGAATTTGAATAATTAAGATTTAATTAATTTGAATTTGAATAATTAAGATTTAATTAATTTAAATAATTCAGATTTAATTAATTTGAAATTGAATAATTAAGATTTAATTAATTTAAATAATTAAGATTTAATTAATTTAAATTCAAATAATTCAGATTTAATTAATTTGAAATTGAATAATTAAGATTTAATTAATTTGACTTTTTAAGGTTATAATGATTAATTAATAATTGTGGGTTTAAATTCATCATTTTCATTACTTCGAAAAATTTTTCTTCATCATTATCTTTCTTTTCAAGTTTTTCTAATAATTTTAATTTATTTGAATTTTTGTAATTTTTATTGATTATGGCCTTGATCTTAGATAGTTTCATATCCTCCTTATCCTTAAAATTATATCTTTCAACATCCTCAACATAGGTGGAGTAATTTGGGTCACTAATTAAGGTTTTGTAATAATCTTCAATATTATCTATGATTAAGTTATTATCTAGGAGAATTTTATCTTCAAAATTATCCTCAGAATTATCGACACATCTTCAATATTTTCAAGAAATTCAAAATTAATCTCTAGATTATCCTTAAGATTTTCAGAATTAATTTCTGGATTATCTTTAAGATTTTCAGAATTAATTTCTGGATTAATTTTACTAACTTCAGAGTTATATTTAGAATTTTTAGATTCGAATTCAAATTTATATAACGGATTTTCAAATTTGAATTCATAATTATCTAAAGAATTTTCCAGTTTGAATTCGGATTTATCCTTAGGATAAAATTTATCTGAATCAGAATTAATAATTTCAGAATTTATTTTAGAAATTACTGAATTGACATTCTGGATTAAATGGTTAATTTTGGATATTTTAGTCATATCTATATTTTCTAATTTGACATGAAAAAGATTAATTTTACTAAGCAGTAAATCTAATTTATCAGAAAAATTAACTACATTATCACAAGGCAGTGCATGAACTTGTAAAATTTTTGGAACATAAATCTTACGTACCTTCACCGGACACTTATTTTTGTAATGTCCGTACTTCTTGCATTTGAAGCATCGTACGTGACTTTTGTCCCTCCGGCTTCCTGGCGCTGGTGCCTCCTTCGCCATCGGTGATGAAGATCGAGTCTTGCGAGCAGGGCACTGATTTTTATAGTGCCCTCTCTCCCTGCACATAAAACACGTAATATGAAATTTAAACACAGACATTTAAATAAAATATACCTGATTCACCCCTAGGCTCCCCCTCAACTCCTGGCATCGTTGCTCCGTCGGCGGTTAGTCCGGTGAAGAGCGGCTCGGCTCTGATACCAATTGTAGGACCAGTGTCGTCGATAGAGGGGGGGTGAATATCGACCGTTCAAATATTTCGTTGAAAACTTCGTAAGACTTTCGATTGTCGTTCTGGACTTAGAGCGTTAGTGCAGCGGAAAAGTAAAACAGAACGAAAATAAACAGACACAGGGACACAGCAGGATTTTTACTTGGTTCCCGACCCCCCAGGGTCAGTACATCCAAGGCCTATGCACGGGAACGCCCGTCCACTATTGGTCTCCTTCCCGAACTTTCCGGAGGCGGAGAAACCCGACTTACAGTGCATGTTTACAATCAAAAGATAAATAAAATTAAGTGTGGAATTAAATAAAAGCAAACCAACAAGACAAAGTCTGAAGCTCGGCCGATCTGGACCTCTGAAGTGCCGCGCACTTCCTCCTGGAGCCTCCCGGTCATAGAGCCTCATCTCTAGCATGTTGTCGTCGGTCAGAATGCTTGGAATCGCTCTTGGAAGTTGTGTTTGAAGCAAAGGGGTCGAAGCCCCTTATATAGCACTCCTGGGGCACCCTGGACGTCGGGGCGCCCCTAATAACTCGGTCAAACCTTATCCTTGCGCCTACCTCGCCGTAGGTGATAAAATCATTGACCAAGGTGCCCCGGACCTCCCGGGCGCCCTCCTGAGCGCTTATCTACATTTCGAACTTGAAACAGCAAATATAGGTTTCAACCCGGGCGCCCCGGACCTTCCGGGCGCCCCCCTTGACACCTATTCTGCTTACTTAACGAAAACTACATTTTCCTCTTTACCCCGGGTGCCCCCATCATTCCGGGCACCCCCAATCATGGTTTAAACCCAAGACTGGGTTTTATGCCTTGCTCTGGGGGCCCCCAACACTGGGGGCGCCCCCATCAGCCTTTTTCCAGCAACTTACCTGCTTTGTCTCCGGTTCTTGGTACCTGCAAGATACACAAACACAAAGCAAATATACATACAATATTAGGCTTACGGACTTGGTTCGGACTTTGGATTTCCACGAAACCCTAGGTCGAACCGGCGCAAGTTCTCACCCCCGAGAACGCACCTTTCACCTACTCCTTTCAGGAGACGGTTGCCACCCAGTCCTTCGGATGGACTTTTGCTTAGCTTCCGATACTTCTAGACCTCGAGACGCCCAAACCCTGATCCGTCTCTACTCCTGTCCTTAGTCATCGCTCAGCTAAGTTGCTCAGTCCCTTGGACCAAGTCTTCGTTACCTAGCAGTCCTCCGCCAGGTGCCTAGCAGTCCTTCGCCAGGTCTTTATTCCCTAGCAGTCCTTCGCCAGGTGCCAAGCATCCCTTCGCTAGGTCTTCGATGCCTAGCATCCCTTCGCTAGGTGCCTAGCAGCCCTTCGCCAGGACTTAGTGTTTTGATACCTAGCAGCCCTTCGCTAGGTGCCCAGCAGCCCTTCGCTAGGACTTAGTGCCCAGCTTCACTCACCAGGTCTTAGTGCCTAGGTTAACTAGGACTTTTCTTCAACTTAGGTTACTTCTCTTTTGCTCCCCTTTGTCTGTTCAATGTATCACTGACTTAAGTGTATTGTCAAACATTAAAACATTTAAAGAAGAACATCATTGATGTAACTTGCACCAACAGAGACTACCTTGGTCGGGACTCTGTTTAGCAAGTAAACAGCTGTCTTAAGCGCATAGCCCCAAAAGGATTTTGGAAGAGTTGCATGATTCATCATAGATCTAACCATGTCCATCAAGGTTCGGTTACGCCTCTCAGATACACCATTATGCTGTGGTGTATATGGCGGAGTCCATTGAGACAATATCCCATTGTCCCTAAGATAATCTTGAAACTTTTGACTTAAGTATTCACCACCCCGATCGGATTGAAGTATCTTAATCCTTTTGCCAAGCTATTTCTCTACTTCACTTCTGAACTCTTTGAATTTCTCAAAAGCTTCAGATTTGTGTTTCATTAAGAACACATACCCGAATTGTGAGTGATCATTGATAAAGGTAATGAAGTAGCAATAGCCTCCTTGTGCAAGAGTTGACATTGGTCCACATACATCAGTATGTATTAGACCAACCAATTCTCCCACTGGTTTACCTTTTTCAGAAAAGGGTAATTTGGTCATCTTGCCTTTTAAGCATGATTCGCATGTATCAAATGAACCAGGTTCAAATGATTCCAGAATTCCACATCGATGTAATTTGGTCATGCATTTTTTGCTTACATGGCCAAGACGACAATGCCACGTATAGGAGTCTATTTGATTATCTATTTGAGCACGTTTGTTGCTAACTTCGATATTGAAAACGTCACCGGATAAATCTAACGTGTAGATACCATTGCATAAAGTTCCGGTCCCATAAAGAACACCATTTAAAGTTATGTAACAGCAATTGTTACTAAAAGTTAAATGATGACCGTTTTCATTCAAGCATGAAATAGATACAATGTTCTTTATTAACGAAGGAACAAAATAACAATAATCCAATTCTAAGACAAGTCCAGTAGGGAGATTTAGCAAATATGTTCCAATGGCAATAGCAGCAATCTTTGCTCCATTTCCAACTCACAAATTCGCTTCTCCCTTGACGAGTCTTCTTCAATTCCTTAGCCCGTGTATGTCATTACATATATGTGAGCTACACCTAGTATCAAGTACCTAGGTGTATGAGGAAATAGAGTGACATTCAATAACGAAGATGCCTGAAGAGGATGGGGCATCGGATGCCTTTTTCTTCAAGGGCTCAAGATAAACCTTGCAGTTTCTTTGCCAGTGGCCCTCCTTGCCGCAGTGATGGCAAGTGCCTTTTGGTGCCTTTTCAATCCTTTTGGCCTTAGTTAACTTATTGGTGTCCAAAATGGAACACAAATTCAGAGAAGACATGATCAGGTGATTATCCTAGAAATACAAATTGAGGTTATGTGATGAGAATGATAAAGAATGCATCAATATACATTAATTAAATCCTAATAATTTTTCGAATTGAATAACCCTTTTTATCAATTCGGGAGATCGTAGGAACATCTCCAAATAGGTTGATATCCAACCATAGATAAGAATAAGCATGGCTGGAGTCCATCAAGTTATTCTTAGCTATGAAGGTAGGTAATTATACCGATTACATATTACACATATGTAACTATCACATTATGCTATCAACTAATTGAATGTTTGCATATATCATTGGGTTGTTAACTCATTAACAAGTATGCAACAATATACATAGCACCCAACTGCACCTCTCTTTACATCGACCTTGGCTGTGGCACAACAAATCGATGCTCCAAGCTTAAGGCTGACCCATTAATCAAGAAATAGTTTTAATATGGTTGGAGCTCATTCAACCGTTTAGTCAGGCTTGGATGTGTACAACAACCAAAACTAAGGATTGACCTCTGACTCCAACTATATTAATCATAAACTAATTCCATGGTTTGAACATGTTGAGGTTCAAGCCGGGCATGGATGTGTCCATCAACCCATGCGAGAAACAAAACTCCGGTTCTAACCATATTAATGGAAGGTGTTGGCCTTAATATTTTGTAAGGGGTTTTGGGTCTCATCTTTTTCTTTTAAGCACATTCATGACATATAATTATGTCATGTACTAATGATTTCCTTAATAAAGTATGTATGTGACTTAATTTATCAAGTCTCATTAATTGAATTAGGAACTGGATTTCCTAATTCTAATTTCATACTTTATTCAAGGAATTGTTTTGGGAAACAATTTCCTAAATTATCATAATCAATTTCGGAAATAATATGCTTAAGACTTTGATTTCTCTAAATCAAATCTTATTAAATTAAGAGACAGATTCCCTTAATTCAACCACATATTATTTTCATGAAAATCTTATTTAAGGAAATATACTCTATAGGAAACAATTTTCCTAATTAATTTTGGAGACAATAATATGTAAGAGCATCATCTCATAAATCAAATAAGGAAATTATCGTTTGAGAATCACCTCAAAAATTTCCAAGATTTGATCACATATTCTATTTATGGAAAATTAATATCAATGACTTAATTTGGACGGCTCCCCGAGGCTCAATCCAAAATAAGAATTTATTGATAATATAATTTGGATGGCTCCCCGAGGCTCAATCCAAATTAAACATTTGACAGTTTAAATTAAATTTAGAAAATTTAATTATAACAACTAACTTTAAATTGGACGGCTCCCCGAGGCTCAATCCAAAATAAAGAATTTTGTAAATAATTTAATTTCCAATTATGAATTTAAATACCAATTAATATTCCCATAATTTTGTCTAGACTTTCTTGAAAGAAAGTGCCCAAAATTGCGAGCTTTCCATAAATGGAAAGTTTCCAAAATTAAAAGGTTTTCAGAATAATTGTAAGTTTCTGGTACAAAGAAAACTTACGTTTTTCCAAAATTGGAAAATTTCCAAAATAGGAAATTTCCAAAATTGATAAGTTTTCATAATTATCATAAAATTTCAGAAACAGGGATATTTCAAAAGTTTGTGAAATTTCATGATGATTTCCAAACTTTGAAATTCCTAAATCGACAATTTACCATAATTGGAAAGTTTCCATAATAGGAAAATTTTCCAAAATTGAGATCATGATAAAGTTTTCCACAATACAATTATATAATTATGTCGAACACTAACCGGCTCTGATATCACTATTGGGACCGGGTGCATGTTGACAAGGATGCGGGTTCGTAATTTTAAAATTAATTACGTGCAGCGGAAGGTTTAGCATAAATAATTTCTCAAATTATTTAACTACACATCTAAGCATTCAACTTTATCTTGTGTAGACATGATCATATATTTAAAATTTTGCAGAAACGTAAACTAATTTACTTAATACCTCGCGTAACTCGAAGGAAGGGACGAGATCCAACCGTAAGCGTCCCTCGGAAGCTCCGCCTCTATTCGCGTCCACGCCGAGTATCTTCGGGATGACTTCGCAAAGCCACGAGTTTCGTGTTCTCGAGAACTACTAGATTCTCCGAGAACGCGACAAGAAAAACCAAGAGAGAAGTAATCACATCGGAAAAACTCACTACCAAGGTTGGCCGGAATCACAATTCCGGTGAGAAGGAGGAAGATGACTTGCACCCAATCCCAAGGTGATAATGGCCGGAGAGGAAGATCGTCCCAACAGAAGAACTTTGTCGCCTCAGTGCTTCTCGTTGTGCTCACGGCAAGAAGAAGGGAGAAGAGCCTTGTGGCCCGCCAAGAGAAAGAAGGGAGGAGAGGGAGAGAGCCCATGCAAGAATACTTGGATTGATTTCCAAGCCTTGCCTTGGGTCCTTTATATAGTGGCCACTCAACCGCCTAGTCTCTTTTTTTCTTATGGAATAAATTTTCTATGACTTATTCCATCATGCCAAGTTTTATCATTTTTTTAATTCATGATAAAAATCCGACCAAGTCTCCTTTTTTCATATGGAATAAATTTTCTTATCATGGTAAATCAATCCATGATTGATTTTATAAAATAAAATAAACCAATCCATGGTTTATTTTAATTTCCATGAAAAATAAACCAAACCTTGTGTTATTATATAAAAATTTATATCATCCATAATTTTATAAAACAAACCACACAATTGGTTTATTTTATAAATTGAACCAAAAACTTGGTTCTCTCCCTTTGTTGTGTCCGGCCAAGCAAAGAGGATGGAGACCCTCTTTGGCCGGCCCATCCAAGCCACTCCCCAATGAATTAAACTCATTAAATTCATCTATTAAGTCTTAAAAAGACTTAGCCATTTTACGCTTCCGATGCGTCTCTGATAAATTCAGATTCGACTTATCGTTTGGCTCAACCAAACCTAATCTCTCTTGATTGGAAAATCTAATTTTCAACTCGTTTTAAATCCCTCGGATTACTCGTTGTGCGTATGACTAAATAGGCTTTCGATTTATGTTGGTCGTCTATAATTAACCAATTATAAAAAGATCATGAGTGGCACCTAGTAGTACATCATGATCCCTAATTAATCGAAAGATCAACGGTTGACCTCAGAAACTATTCTGAAACCCTTCAGCAGCTAATATGAATCATGCCCCATTCCCTTCACCATCTTATACCCACTTGGTTCAGGACATGGTCTATGTGTGTCAGTCCCCACTAGGCTGACTACGTCACACCTAGCCCAAGTAACATTTTCTCGCCCTACGGATTCTAATTACTCTCATGTATTTAAGAGATTCATACTCTGAACATGTCATGCTCTGGCCAGAGGCTTCGAGTAACAATCCGACGTTAGGCCTTGGGTATACATCTCCTCGTAAGGAGTGGTGAATCCTTTGTAGGCTGTTCAAACATCTTCGGGCACTTCGGCTTATACCCAATCATCCTGGGTCCACACTCCTTGGAGATGCTTGCTTAAGATGTCAAAGTATAAGTCTCCATGACCAAGATGACTTGAACACCGCAAGTCAAAGGAACATCGCACTTAAGCCACAGTAAGAACTTCACTGACATATCTATATGTAGACTACCATATGAAGTTTTACAGCCAGTCACTCAAATGAACTAGTTCCCTTAACTAGCATTCATGTTTATCTCCGGACATCTCAATGTCACCAACCAGTGAGAATTAGCTGATTAGAGAATAACCCATGCTAGTCTCAACATAATTGATAGTGTCCGTATTTATCAATTCATCGACTAGGGACAATTTCAATACTTCACAATTGCACATGTAGAGATAATCACTAGTTGTGAATTCATCATAAATTCTCTCATGCTGTGAATTGTATTGCGGACATTCAGTAAATGAGTTTAAGATCTCAATCAAATAGATAAACATGTATACTCAAATAGTGAATATTCATTTATTAAAATAAATGATTACAATCATAAGGCGATTGCCTTAAGACATTTTTCTCATATCACTAACAAACTCCCACTTGGCCTAATGCCAATCGCTACGGTATCCAATACCACAGGCTCTATCATGACACTCAAACTTGCTTTGAGGCAAGGCCTTAGTTAAAGGATCCGCTAAATTCCTTTCAGTGGGAATTTTCTCAATTTGTATATCATTCCTACTTATAATCTCTCTGATCAGATGATAGCGGCGAAGCACATGTTTGGATCGCTGATGAGACCTTGGTTCCTTCGCTTGTGCAATAGCTCCATTGTTGTTGCAATAAACCGATATTGCTTCATCAATGGTTGGAACCACACCAAGTTCTAAGACAAACTTCTTGATCCAGACTGCTTCCTTTGCTGCTTCCGAAGCTGTAATATATTCTGCTTCCGTAGTAGAATCCGCTACGGTGTCTTGCTTGGAACTCTTCCAACTTATTGCGCCTCCATTCAAAATAAATACGTTTCCGGACTGAGATTTGGAGTCATCCTTATCTGTCTGGAAACTGGCATCTGTATACCCACGTATTACCATATCACCTTCTCTATATATTAGGAACACATCCTTAGTTCTTCTCAAGTACTTGAGGATTGTCTTGACAGCCGCCCAATGATCCATTCCTGGATCAGACTAGT
The DNA here is from genome assembly GCA_024364735.1 of Boesenbergia rotunda. Lineage (NCBI taxonomy): Eukaryota > Viridiplantae > Streptophyta > Magnoliopsida > Zingiberales > Zingiberaceae > Boesenbergia > Boesenbergia rotunda. Next base: position 1,162 of record JAGFNQ010000587.1, on the reverse strand, counting down.
ATCTGCTTGTGACGCTCAGAGCATACGATACATCGGGCCTAGTACATAACATAGCATACATGATAGATCCTATCGCGGATGCATACGAAATCTTATTCATGCAAATCCTCTCGTCTTCTGTGCGCAGACACATAGACTTCGAAAGGTTGATCCCATGCCTGATGGGAAGGTAACCTTTCTTGGATTCCGACATGCTAAACATTTCTAGCACTCGGTCTATATATGTAGACTGCGAAAGACCAAGCAACCATTTTGATCTATCTCTATAGATTCTAATCCCAAGGATATAGGTTGCTTCTCCCAGGTCTTTCATGGAGAAAGTTTTGGACAACCAAATTTTAACTGACTGTAAGACTGATATATCGTTTCCTATAAATAATATGTCATCGACATATAACACCAGGAATACGACTGCACTCCCACTAACCTTCTTGTACACATAAGGTTCGTCAGGATTTTGTGAGAAATCAAACTCTTTGTTTATCTCATCAAAACGGATGTTCCAGCTCCTGGATGCTTGCTTTAGTCTATATATGGATCGTCGAAGCTTGCATACTTTGGTTTTATTGACCGATGTGAAACCTTCAGGTTGTATCATGTATACATACTCAAGCAGGTTTCCATTAAGGAATGTTATTTTCACATCCATTTGCTATATCTCATAATCATAATGAGCTGCTATGGCCAGGAGCATCCGAATGGATTTAAGCATAGCTACTGGCGAATAGGTTTCGTAATAATCAATTCCTTGTTTCTGATGATATCCTTTTGCCACTAATCTAGCCCTTAAAGGTAACAACATTACCTTCCATGTCAGTTTTCTTCTTGAAAACCCACTTGCACCCTATGGGCTTAATCCCTTCAGGTGGGTTAACCAAGTCCCATACTTGATTTTTGAATATGGAATCCATTTCCGACTTCATGGCTTCAAGCCTTTTATCCCTTTTTGAATTTTTCAGAACATCTTCATAACTGATAGGTTCGTCATCGTTAATGAGTAACACGTCGTTCGATTCACTTATGAGAACTCCGTATCTCTCTGGAATATTGCGTGTCCTATCAGACCTACGAAGAAGTGGTGTTGTTTTAGGTTCAACTGATAGCTCATCATTATGAGTTATTGGTTGTGGGTCTAGACTAGGTGTCTCTGTAATGTCTATTG
>JAGFNQ010000586.1:28013-46956 GCA_024364735.1 Boesenbergia rotunda | reverse complement strand
TTCTTCATCAAGATCATCTTCTGGAGCTTTGGAGTCAGTTTGATTGGAGAATTAAGCTCGAATTCGCGCCGGACAGAGTTATTTGAGGGTTTCGGTGGCTCTGTGGTCTGACCGCTAAAATCTCATCCACAAACCATTTCCGAGCTTCTGGCAGCTTGTAGGGGTTCTCAGGATTGCTCAGAAGGTTCCAATTCATCATCACAGCTCCATTATTTGAGATCGAAGGGTTTGGATTGGAAATTCCCAGCTTGCGCAGTTTGAGCAGAGTTCTCTATTCCAATCTGATTTCCACTGATTTGCTGTGCTTAGGGGTTCGAGGCCAGCTCTTGCTTGACGACCAAGAAGATTTCGAGCTTAGGGAGTGATTGAGTTTAGATTTCCTTGGTTAATCTCGTTTTCTTAGCTGATAATTTCCATTTCTGCACTCGTTCTGTTTCTGAATTGGTTTCCAGTCTCGTTAACTTCGTTAATGCAATGTTCTAGCTTAAATTAGGTTCAATTCCTGCAAATAGTTAGTTAATTAACTTGTTTAGTGGACAACAACTTCTAGTTTCAATTGCTTTGATGTTTAATTGTGGCGTGTCATTTTCTTAGCTTGCGTATCAGTCCCATTTTAGCTATGTTTCCTGCAATTTCGTATCAGCCAGTTTTTAGAGTATCAGCAGCCTGTAGTTAATTCATTATAATTTTCATTCTTGAAGTTAAACGAAGACTTTAGTGTGCTATGTATTTTAGTTCAGCTGTGTTTAGCTTGGTTCATTCAGAATTTCGATTTCATTTCTTCATTTGCAGTTTCAGTTCTGCGCAAACTCATTTCTGAAACTCCTGCGTTCCAGCAATTAATTCCTTTCTTTGTCTCAAATAACAATTCAACTTGGAGTTGTACCAAGTTACACTCAATTCTGAGTGAACTTTCACACTTGATGTCAGCCTCATTTATGTTCAGTTCATCCCTGCAAAAGTCAGCTAATTTCTGCATGCCATACCATTTCTGCGTGCCAAATTCTGATCAACTATTTCTGAACCTATGTTTCAGAATTCAATTCTGAATTTCTCATCAGTAAACTAATTTTTCTGAACCATTTCTGAACTCTAGAGGTGTAAACTTGATTTTAGTTGTGTGTTGGTTTCGGAATTCAATCAATTCCTCAATTCTGAATATAGTGCTGAAATTCCTGCTGTCAAGCTCCATTTCTGCAGTTTCTGATTTCCATTCTTCTTCCAATTGGTCTCTGAATTGATCAGTCCCATCTTGCGTGCAGTAACTTTCATTCCTGTTATGCATAGTAGTATCAGTTCTGCATTTGGATAAATTTCTGAACCTCACTGCATTTCTGCAAATTCAGTTCATTCATGAACTCTTTGCTCTCATTTCTGCTAAATTCTGCCTCCATTTCAGAATTTCTGCCATTCATTCCTGCGTTTCAGATCTGATCATATAGCTACTGCACTCAACACCAAATTCTGGCACAAAGAAGTCTTTCTCTCATGCGTACCAATTGAATTGTAGTTACTGAATTGTGCAGATTTCTTTTGTTCAATTTGTTCTGAGCTTGCTTCCTGATGTTAACCAAACATTGTGAGCACTTATGTGTTTTGAAGTAGCCTCCTTCACAGTCAGTGGCTTCTGAATTTTAACCATTAGTTCAGCAACCTGTTTTGCAATTCTGAGATCCACTTCAGTGAGCTTAGACAAGGGAGAACTATGGCAATTTGAAGTTAATCTATTTTGCGTTTGATATTAGTTTCTGGCACATGGATTCCTTATCCCTTGCGTAGAAATTTTGCCAAATTCTGCATGATTAGAGTCAACAACAGATTTGTATAAGGAGGAAACTCATCTTTTTGTGTTTGTGTTGTGATTGACATCAATGTCATATGCATTTGATTTGTCCCTGAATTGTAATCTCATCTTGACACATGAGCTTCTTCCTCTTGATTAAGTTGATTGTGTTCTCTTCACTTTGCATCAAGATAGGTTGCGGTTTTAGTTACCATCAAATTTCAGCCTTATTCTAATTCATTTGCTTAGTATTTGGGCTGCATTTAAATTCAGATTTGTTTCCCAAATTTAATTAAGTTGCCTTAGTTTTAGTTGCTTTCCATTGATTGAGTTAATTCTTTTGTTGGTGTTTTCATTTCCAAATTGCAACCCAAAACCCAGATTTAATTTGAAACCCGAAAATTCACAAACGACACCTAAATACAAGTGCGAATCAAATTATATCAACTAGCCCCGAGAAAAATACGACCTGTGGCCCCTATATTACATTTTCATACTTTTGATTGTAAAAAGGGTTTCCAGCATTTCATTTATTTATAAATATTTAAATTGATGAGCCCATACATTTCGTGACAAATTAATCTAGTATATTTGGGCCCGTCAAATTTTTGGCGCCGTTGCCGGGGAAGCAACTAGTTGATTTGTTTGATTTTTGCTTGTATGCTTTTTGATATATCATTGGGTTCTATTTTTTGTTACTTATTCTTTTGTATACGGGTACTGCCATTTTTCTTGTTTGTTTGTGACAGGGCTGAAGGATCAAAATGTTTTCATCTACTTATCAGCAGCCGTGTCCACATTTTCAGCAGAGCCAACCTTTCAATCAGCAACCAAATCAATTTTTTCAGAACGGGCAGCCGCCATTCCAGAGTTTTCAGCCCCAGTTTGAGCAACCATTTCAACAATTTCAGCAATCACAAAATTTCCAGCAGCCTTTTGAAAGTTTTCAACCCCAAAATAATCAATTTCAGTTTCAACCTCAGCCATGGCAGCAAGAATTTCAACCTATACAGAATTTTCAACAACCGTTTCAATATTCACAGCCATGCGATCCAAATTTTCAGCAAAATCAACCAAATTTCCAGCCCACTCAATTTCATTGTTCACCACCACAATTTCAACCTCAGATTCAAGATTTCCAGGGCTACCATTCTCAGCAAGTTCAACCATCCTTTCAACCACAATTTCAACATTTTCAGCAAGATTTCCAGTTTCAAGGACAGAATTTTCAGCAAGACACTCAAATTTTCAGCCCCTCCCATTTCAGCAGTTTAATCAAGGAGGTTTTGAGAATCCTGATTGGGATGAGGCTCAACAACAAAGGATGATGGAGATGTGGCAACAAGTTCAACAATTACAGCAGCAAAATTTCCAACAAGTCCTACAACAACAGCAAATTTTACAACAACAACGGCAAGGCATCGAACAACGCCTTGCACAATTAGTTGATCAATGGAATCAAATACAAGCTCAAAGATTAGAACAATCAGATGATTCTATAGGTGTAGGGGATTGCACAGAGCCCCAGGAACCACCTATATTGATTGATGCATCAGAAAATTCAGAGGATAGGATTGAGAGTGTAGGGGATTGCACAGAGCCCCAAGAATCACCCATTCCTATTTCACAGGACCATTCTCATCTTTTATTTTATGACTATAGTATTATTGAAGGTCCTAATTTTTCTAATTTGATTGATACAGGAAAGGGTGAGGAAGATGATTCCATAGGTGTAGGGGATTGCACTAAGCCCCAGGGACCACCACAATTACCCGAAAGTGTAGGGACTTGCTTGGTGGAAGCAAGAACCCAAGGATCACCTACTTTAGTTGAGTGTCCACCAGAACCTGAACCTGAAGTGGAGAAATTACTTGACCAGGAGGAGAACACGGATACATCTACTTTTGTAGGACCTCCAGGTATTTTTCAGCACGATCAGGTAAATACTCCACCAAATTTTTCTGAAAATTGCATAGAGGTACCTCAAACTGATTTTATTGTTTGTGATATACTTAGGGATACATCTCTTGTAGAATTTGATTGTGAAAAATCCCTAGAGGTACCTAGTGTTGAATTGGTTGAAAATGAAGCATGTGGTGTCACATTAGATGCAAATGCTGAGTGTGAAAATTTTTTAAGGGTACCTAGACTTGATGTTGATTTTTGTGATGAATCTTTTGACATATCTTATGCTGGAAATAATTTGAAAAATTCATTGAGGCACCTGAGATTGATTTCATAGGCTGTGATACATTGCTTAATACGTGCTTGATAGAAAATAATTGTGATATTTTTATTGAAGTGCCAAAAATTGACTTTATTATTTGTGATGAATTTCAGGATGCAAAATTTTGTAGGAAATAACTGTGAAAAATTTATTGAGACACCAAGCATTGATTTAATTGGACATGATGCAGATTTGGATTCAATTCATGCAGAAACTGATATTATTTTATTTCTTTCTGACCCTGAACGCTTGAGAGAGGTATTACATTGTTTTGCAGGGTCCAGAAGACTACAGGAGTGGGTACTCCAACTGAACAGACTTCAGCCTCCTGGAAGGACTTCTGAAGGGCATAAAGAAGGAGGAGATGATTTTGCTTTAACTCGAAGAACTCCATTCCTTTAGTGGATTTTAAACCTGAATCGCCTTAGGCCACCAGAGCTAATTTTTGAAAAGTTCAAGTGTGGGGGAGTCAGACATCTCTCAGACACCCAGACACCTCCACTACCATGGTGGAGGCTTCTTCTGGATCGACTCCGCCCACCCGAATAAAGGGGAGTTCATTTTTCTTGCATTTTCTTTTATCGCATTTCTCACTTTTATGTTTTCTAGAGTAAATTAAATAAATAGACATTGTAAATACCATGTCTTTTCTTTTAGCACTTTTCTTGCATGATCAGGAATAAAAGTATCCCTCTAGGTTATCTCCATAGCATTTTAGAATCTTTTGGAAAATAAGTTAAATTTGGTTGTTAAAACTTAGGATTTGAGCTAATGGATGAATTCTTGGATGCTTGAGTACTACTTGCTTTAGATTCTTAATTGAGAACTTGGGATGAATTATTTTGACCTAGTGAGAATTAGCCTTATTTTTGTGACACACCTATGTTATTGTACTCTAGAACTTGCTTAGGTTCTTTCAAAATCATATTTCAATGATTGGATCACATCTATAGAAACTAATCCATTTGTTTACCTTTCCATTTCAATTTCGACAAAAATCATGTTTATTCTATTTTTCTTTACTTATGTCTTACTCTTACCCTCACTTTTCTTTGGACTTGTTGTTTGATTTGTTTCTAATGTTATTTTGCCCGAGACGGACAAAGATTTAAGTGTGGGGGAGTGATTGGTGATTTGGAATAAATTTTTATCAAGGATGAAATTCATATTGAAAAAAAAAAATTTTTTTGTGCCAAAATGAAGTTATTTTGGATAGGAAATTGACTTGGATCAAAACTTGGAAGTTGGAATTATGGAAACTAAGCCCGCAACAATCTGATAGAGTTCACTGATGGAAGCTGCTAAAAATCTGATCCAATGCAGAATATTGTTGCAGCTAATAGAGGATGTTTCGGCCACTTTGTTGGAAAGGAAATTGCAGCTGTTTTTGGTCAGTTTGTTTTGGACTTGCAGCTGTACTTTGCTAGGAAAATCAGTATTCGAAAGAGCTGAACAAGATGTGTGAACAAAAGCTGAATATGAGCTGAAAAATCTGAATTACAAGGCATTGGGATGTTGCAATCTGCCGAGTGCTGCATCTGAGGGCTGTGGAATGATACAAGCTGAGTGGAAGCTGTGAAGAAGTTGAGCTAAGGCTGTAGAAATCAGAACACAAATTGCTGAAATTACTGGAGAAATCAGAAACGAATTCTGAGTTGATGAGAAAATGCAGAGAGCTGTGCCATATCAAATCTGTGCAGAAATTCAAGGGCAGAAATGTGATTGCTATATCAAATTTGGTTCCAAACAAGAAATTTCGAATCTACTATAAACTGAATCTGAGTTCTCTAATCCAGCATTGTGTTACTGAAACAGATCAGAATGGAAAATGCAGCTGGGAAAGAAAATTCAGAAGGTTGTTTTCCATATCAGCAGTTTGTGCAATTTGTGTCAAAATGAGGCTGAATTTAATTTTTCAAGGCTGTAAAATAAGGAATGAAGTACACAAATGAAGTGAAAGGAAAGGAAATGCAAGAAAGGTAGCTGTATAATCTGATGAAGCTGAGTGAAGACTGATCATTTGCTGAAACTGCCAAATCTGAGCTAAAATGCATTATAACCTTGTAATCTGAATTCTGAGTACTACATCTGATGAATCAAGATATTAAATGTCGATGGTATCTGAAGTTGAAGGTGCACATTCAATTTCGGATGCAAGAAGAACAAATGGATGCTAGAAACTGCTGAAGAGAATAGCAAATGAAGAAGTGGTTTGGCTGAAATTCGAGTCATGAGCAGAGTTGAATTTGAGTGGAATTATTGAGTTTTCTACTATCAATTGAAGCAAGAATTACTTGATGCAAATGCTTGAAGAAAACATGATATTGATTCTGAAGTTGATGCCGTGAGCTAGAATCTGAGAGCAGAAGAAGAAAAAAAAAAGGAGAAAACAGTTTGAAGAAAAATTTTGTGAAGTAAATCCTTTGATTGAGTTGTTTGAACTCTCTACTACCCTTTAATTGCTAGATGATTAGAGATGATTCTGAGAAGGACTTGGGAGCTGAGCAAGGCATGATTGAATGAAATGAGCCCAAAGCAGAAGTTAACAGCTGAAGAAAAAGAGAAAAAAAATCAGAAAAGAAGGAAACTAAAGAGATAAAAGGGCACCCAAAGGAGTTTCGGATTCTTGCATTTAGTGGAATGTTCTCATCCGAATTACATCTTTGTTCCACTATCTTTTTGACTCCACTAGAGGCAAAGGAAGCAGAAAGGAATTCAGTAACTGTCCACAAGAAAAAAAAAAAAAAAAGAGAGCACAAATGGAGAAGGTGTGCCAACTTGTAAAGGGATGTATCAAGAGTTAGCTACAAAGGTTGTTGAGTGATAATTTTATATTGAGCATCTATTTTACTTGATATCTCATGTTCTTTGATACAAATCTGAGCCGAAAATAAAGAAAAGAAAGAAGAATGAGAAAAGGGAAGCAAAGTTGGCACGAATAGATAAAAATTGGCACAAGAGGTCAAGGCAAGGTTTTTCCTCCAAATAAAAGGCAATTACTCAAGTTTGACTTCACAACACTTTTGAGATCATTAAAGGACTGTATGGAAAGCAAAGAGCATTGGAAACATCCTCAAGCACTCAAGTCTTCCACTTTACCAAATTTTCCATTTTCTTAGTTTTTATTTCACTCCTTATCATTTCTATGTCCTGGATTTGTTTTTATAGTTGTTGATCCTAATCATGAATAATGGTGGAGATTAGATAATAAGCAAGCTTATGGTAGTGCAAGAAGCATATGTGTAAGAGTGAGCTCCATTTCCATCACCAACTTAGAATTTAAGGAGAGAGCCACCAAAATTTCCCTTGAAAGGCTAGTGATTTAAACTCATCTCAATGACTCATGATAGATGAAAAGGCTAAGTTGTTGATTTAAGGACAAGATACTAATCCATAGAGCTTAGATTTATGAGAATTGACAACCTTAGGTAATTTCTTTTCATTTGCTTCTAATTATGCTTAAGAGAGCCTAAGGGATACTTATTTAGTTGTTTCGCGAGACGCTCAAGGATAAGTGTGGGGGAGTTGATAAGTACCATTTTTGTGATTATTTTAGATGTTAAAATCCATGTTTGACTCATATTTTTATTGATTAATTGTGAAATTGCCCTAGGTTTTAGAACTTACCTTTATTTTGGACTTAATTGCAAATTTACATTAAATTGGATTAATTGGCCACTAAATTTTGGATTTATTTTTTGTAGGCACCAAAGGTTCAAGGACTTAGGGCATATTGGGTCAAACCTGAGTCGGATGTGAACCGGATCGAATTATCAAGCCTATGATCAATCCGGGCCGTCCGATTCAAGAGCGGTTAGATCTGAGCCATCCGGGACGATCTGAAGCAATCCGAGCTAGGGTTAGGGTTGATCAAGCTCTATGATCAAGATCTGAAGGTTTCATCCCAATCAGAGCTAGATCAACCGTTGGATCAAGCAAGGAGGGCTCTAGAGCGTCCAATCACAGATAGAGTTGATCTGGACCATCCGTTGCACATCTGGAGGATCCGAGCTACCACAAGGCAGATCCTGACCCCAGATCATCATCATAAAAGTTTGGCTCCAATCAGACCAAGATCTACCGTTGGATCTCCTCCGATTAATCTGAGCCGTCCATTTGTTTCTATTTAATCAAAAAATCAGCGCAGCTCATCCTCGTCGCGTCTCCGCCGCTACAGTAGCCTTCACCGTTTCTTCTTCGTTTTCCAGTCGATTTTCTCCATTTCCGGGGCGCGACCCCTCGATTCTTCATCAAGATCATCTTCTGGAGCTTTGGAGGTCAGTTTGATTGGAGAATTAAGCTCGAATTCGCGCCGGACAGAGTTATTTGAGGGTTTCGGTGGCTCTGTGGTCTGACCGCTAAAATCTCATCCACAAACCATTTCCGAGCTTCTGGGCAGCTTGTAGGGGTTCTCAGGATTGCTCAGAAGGTTCCCAATTCATCATCACAGCTCCATTATTTGAGATCGAAGGGGTTTGGATTGGAAATTCCCAGCTTGCGCAGTTTGAGCAGAGTTCTCTATTCCAATCTGATTTCCACTGATTTGCTGTGCTTAGGGGTTCGAGGCCAGCTCTTGCTTGACGACCAAGAAGATTTCGAGCTTAGGGAGTGATTGAGTTTAGATTTCCTTGGTTAATCTCGTTTTCTTAGCTGATAATTTCCATTTCTGCACTCGTTCTGTTTCTGAATTGGTTTCAGTCTCGTTAACTTCGTTAATGCAATTGTTCTAGCTTAAATTAGGTTCAATTCCTGCAAATAGTTAGTTAATTAACTTGTTTAGTGGACAACAACTTCTAGTTTCAATTGCTTTGATGTTTAATTGTGGCGTGTCATTTTCTTAGCTTGCGTATCAGTCCCATTTTAGCTCTGTTTCCTGCAATTTCGTATCAGCCAGTTTTTAGAGTATCAGCAGCCTTGTAGTTAATTCATTATAATTTTCATTCTTGAAGTTAAACGAAGACTTTAGTGTGCTATTGTATTTTAGTTCAGCTTGTGTTTAGCTTGGTTCATTCAGAATTTCGATTTCATTTCTTCATTTGCAGTTTTCAGTTCTGCGCAACTCATTTCTGAAACTCCTGCGTTCCAGCAATTAATTCCTTTCTTTGTCTCAAATAACAATTCAACTTGGAGTTGTACCAAGTTACACTCAATTCTGAGTGAACTTTCACACTTGATGTCAGCCTCATTTATGTTCAGTTCATCCCTGCAAAAGTCAGCTAATTTCTGCATGCCATACCATTTCTGCGTGCCAAATTCTGATCAACTATTTCTGAACCTAAGTTTCAGAATTCAATTCTGAATTTCTCATCAGTAAACCAATTTTTCTGAACCATTTCTGAACTCTAGAGGTGTAAACTTGATTTTAGTTGTGTGTTGGTTTCGGAATTCAATCAATTCCTTCAATTCTGAATATAGTGCTGAAATTCCTGCTGTCAAGCTCCATTTCTGCAGTTTCTGATTTCCATTCTTCTTCCAATTGTCTCTGAATTGATCAGTCCCATTCTTGCGTGCAGTAACTTTCATTCCTGTTATGCATAGTAGTATCAGTTCTGCATTTGGATAAATTTCTGAACCTCACTGCATTTCTGCAAATTCAGTTCATTCATGAACTCTTTGCTCTCATTTCTGCTAAATTCTGCTCCATTTCAGAATTTCTGCCATTCATTCCTGCGTTTCAGATCTGATCATATAGCTACTGCACTCAACACCAAATTCTGGCACAAAGAAGTCTTTCTCTCATGCGTACCAATTGAATTGTAGTTACTGAATTGTGCAGATTTCTTTTGTTCAATTTGTTCTGAGCTTGCTTCCTGATGTTAACCAAACATTGTGAGCACTTATGTGTTTTGAAGTAGCCTCCTTCACAGTCAGTGGCTTCTGAATTTTAACCATTAGTTCAGCAACCTGTTTTGCAATTCTGAGATCCACTTCAGTGAGCTTAGACAAGGGAGAACTATGGCAATTTGAAGTTAATCTATTTTGCGTTTGATATTAGTTTCTGGCACATGGATTCCTTATCCCTTGCGTAGAAATTTTGCCAAATTCTGCATGATTAGAGTCAACAACAGATTTGTATAAGGAGGAAACTCATCTTTTTGTGTTTGTGTTGTGATTGACATCAATGTCATATGCATTTGATTTGTCCCTGAATTGTAATCTCATCTTGACACATGAGCTTCTTCCTCTTGATTAAGTTGATTGTGTTCTCTTCACTTTGCATCAAGATAGGTTGCGGTTTTAGTTACCATCAAATTTCAGCCTTATTCTAATTCATTTGCTTAGTATTTGGGCTGCATTTAAATTCAGATTTGTTTCCCAAATTTAATTAAGTTGCCTTAGTTTAGTTGCTTTCCATTGATTGAGTTAATTCTTTTGTTGGTGTTTTCATTTCCAAATTGCAACCCAAAACCCAGATTTAATTTGAAACCCGAAATTCACAAACGACACCTAAATACAAGTGCGAATCAAATTATATCAACTAGCCCCGAGAAAAATACGACCTGTGGCCCCTATATTACATTTTCATACTTTTGATTGTAAAAAGGGTTTCCAGCATTTCATTTATTTATAAATATTTAAATTTGATGAGCCCATACATTTCGTGACAAATTAATCTAGTATATTTGGGCCCGTCAAATTTTTGGCGCCGTTGCCGGGGAAGCAACTAGTTGATTTGTTTGATTTTTGCTTGTATGCTTTTTGATATATCATTGGGTTCTATTTTTTGTTGCTTATTCTTTTGTATACGGGTACTGCCATTTTTCTTGTTTGTTTTGTGACAGGGCTGAAGGATCAAAATGTTTTCATCTACTTATCAGCAGCCGTGTCCACATTTTCAGCAGAGCCAACCTTTCAATCAGCAACCAAATCAATTTTTTCAGAACGGGCAGCCGCCATTCCAGAGTTTTCAGCCCCAGTTTGAGCAACCATTTCAACAATTTCAGCAATCACAAAATTTCCAGCAGCCTTTTGAAAGTTTTCAACCCCAAAATAATCAATTTCAGTTTCAACCTCAGCCATGGCAGCAAGAATTTCAACCTATACAGAATTTTCAACAACCGTTTCAATATTCACAGCCATGCGATCCAAATTTTCAGCAAAATCAACCAAATTTCCAGCCCACTCAATTTCATTGTTCACCACCACAATTTCAACCTCAGATTCAAGATTTCCAGGGCTACCATTCTCAGCAAGTTCAACCATCCTTTCAACCACAATTTCAACATTTTCAGCAAGATTTCCAGTTTCAAGGACAGAATTTTCAGCAAGACACTCAAAATTTTCAGCCCCTCCCATTTCAGCAGTTTAATCAAGGAGGTTTTGAGAATCCTGATTGGGATGAGGCTCAACAACAAAGGATGATGGAGATGTGGCAACAAGTTCAACAATTACAGCAGCAAAATTTCCAACAAGTCCTACAACAACAGCAAATTTTACAACAACAACGGCAAGGCATCGAACAACGCCTTGCACAATTAGTTGATCAATGGAATCAAATACAAGCTCAAAGATTAGAACAATCAGATGATTCTATAGGTGTAGGGGATTGCACAGAGCCCCAGGAACCACCTATATTGATTGATGCATCAGAAAATTCAGAGGATAGGATTGAGAGTGTAGGGGATTGCACAGAGCCCCAAGAATCACCCATTCCTATTTCACAGGACCATTCTCATCTTTTATTTTATGACTATAGTATTATTGAAGGTCCTAATTTTTCTAATTTGATTGATACAGGAAAGGGTGAGGAAGATGATTCCATAGGTGTAGGGGATTGCACTAAGCCCCAGGGACCACCACAATTACCCGAAAGTGTAGGGACTTGCTTGGTGGAAGCAAGAACCCAAGGATCACCTACTTTAGTTGAGTGTCCACCAGAACCTGAACCTGAAGTGGAGAAATTACTTGACCAGGAGGAGAACACGGATACATCTACTTTTGTAGGACCTCCAGGTATTTTTCAGCACGATCAGGTAAATACTCCACCAAATTTTTCTGAAAATTGCATAGAGGTACCTCAAACTGATTTATTGTTTGTGATATACTTAGGGATACATCTCTTGTAGAATTTGATTGTGAAAAATCCCTAGAGGTACCTAGTGTTGAATTGGTTGAAAATGAAGCATGTGGTGTCACATTAGATGCAAATGCTGAGTGTGAAAATTTTTTAAGGGTACCTAGACTTGATGTTGATTTTTGTGATGAATCTTTTGACATATCTTATGCTGGAAATAATTTTGAAAAATTCATTGAGGCACCTGAGATTGATTTCATAGGCTGTGATACATTGCTTAATACGTGCTTGATAGAAAATAATTGTGATATTTTTATTGAAGTGCCAAAAATTGACTTTATTATTTGTGATGAATTTCAGGATGCAAATTTTGTAGGAAATAACTGTGAAAAATTTATTGAGACACCAAGCATTGATTTAATTGGACATGATGCAGATTTGGATTCAATTCATGCAGAAACTGATATTATTTTATTTCTTTCTGACCCTGAACGCTTGAGAGAGGTATTACATTGTTTTGCAGGGTCCAGAAGACTACAGGAGTGGGTACTCCAACTGAACAGACTTCAGCCTCCTGGAAGGACTTCTGAAGGGCATAAAGAAGGAGGAGATGATTTTGCTTTAACTCGAAGAACTCCATTCCTTCAGTGGATTTTAAACCTGAATCGCCTTAGGCCACCAGAGCTAATTTTTGAAAAGTTCAAGTGTGGGGGAGTCAGACATCTCTCAGACACCCAGACACCTCCACTACCATGGTGGAGGCTTCTTCTGGATCGACTCCGCCCACCCGAATAAAGGGGAGTTCATTTTTCTTGCATTTTCTTTTATCGCATTTCTCACTTTTATGTTTTCTAGAGTAAATTAAATAAATAGACATTGTAAATACCATGTCTTTTCTTTTAGCACTTTTTCTTGCATGATCAGGAATAAAAGTATCCCTCTAGGTTATCTCCATAGCATTTTAGAATCTTTTGGAAAATAAGTTAAATTTGGTTGTTAAAACTTAGGATTTGAGCTAATGGATGAATTCTTGGATGCTTGAGTACTACTTGCTTTAGATTCTTAATTGAGAACTTGGGATGAATTATTTTGACCTAGTGAGAATTAGCCTTATTTTTGTGACACACCTATGTTATTGTACTCTAGAACTTGCTTAGGTTCTTTCAAAATCATATTTCAATGATTGGATCACATCTATAGAAACTAATCCATTTGTTTACCTTTCCATTTCAATTTCGACAAAAATCATGTTTATTCTATTTTTCTTTACTTATGTCTTACTCTTACCCTCACTTTTCTTTGGACTTGTTGTTTGATTTGTTTCTAATGTTATTTTGCCCGAGACGGACAAAGATTTAAGTGTGGGGGAGTGATTGGTGATTTGGAATAAATTTTTATCAAGGATGAAATTCATATCGAAAAAAAAAAAAATTTTTTGTGCCAAAATGAAGTTATTTTGGATAGGAAATTGACTTGGATCAAAACTTGGAAGTTGGAATTATGGAAACTAAGCCCGCAACAATCTGATAGAGTTCACTGATGGAAGCTGCTAAAAATCTGATCCAATGCAGAATATTGTGCCAAAAACAGAGAAAGGAAAAGGAAATTGGTGCCATGAAGAGAAATCTGAAATTAATGGAGTTTGTAGCACAAATGGATGATGCAATCAGTAAAACTTTGCTAAGATCTGAATGGGAGTGGTAAAATCGAATAGCAGCTAAAACAAGCTGAACTCCAGCTGTTAAGTCTAAAAATGAAGCTTAGAAAAAGTTGAATGGAGGCTAAATTGAAGCTTTTTGAAGCTGGGATCAATGCAGGAAATTTGCAGCTAATAGAGGATGTTTCGGCCACTTTGTTGGAAAGGAAATTGCAGCTGTTTTTGGTCAGTTTGTTTTGGACTTGCAGCTGTACTTTGCTAGGAAAATCAGTATTCGAAAGAGCTGAACAAGATGTGTGAACAAAAGCTGAATATGAGCTGAAAAATCTGAATTACAAGGCATTGGGATGTTGCAATCTGCCGAGTGCTGCATCTGAGGGCTGTGGAATGATACAAGCTGAGTGGAAGCTGTGAAGAAGTTGAGCTAAGGCTGTAGAAATCAGAACACAAATTGCTGAAATTGCTGGAGAAATCAGAAACGAATTCTGAGTTGATGAGAAAATGCAGAGAGCTGTGCCATATCAAATCTGTGCAGAAATTCAAGGGCAGAAATGTGATTGCTATATCAAATTTGGTTCCAAACAAGAAATTTCGAATCTACTATAAACTGAATCTGAGTTCTCTAATCCAGCATTGTGTTACTGAAACAGATCAGAATGGAAAATGCAGCTGGGAAAGAAAATTCAGAAGGTTGTTTTCCATATCAGCAGTTTGTGCAATTTGTGTCAAAATGAGGCTGAATTTAATTTTTCAAGGCTGTAAAATAAGGAATGAAGTACACAAATGAAGTGAAAGGAAAGGAAATGCAAGAAAGGTAGCTGTATAATCTGATGAAGCTGAGTGAAGACTGATCATTTGCTGAAACTGCCAAATCTGAGCTAAAATGCATTATAACCTTGTAATCTGAATTCTGAGTACTACATCTGATGAATCAAGATATTAAATGTCGATGGTATCTGAAGTTGAAGGTGCACATTCAATTTCGGATGCAAGAAGAACAAATGGATGCTAGAAACTGCTGAAGAGAATAGCAAATGAAGAAGTGGTTTGGCTGAAATTCGAGTCATGAGCAGAGTTGAATTTGAGTGGAATTATTGAGTTTTCTACTATCAATTGAAGCAAGAATTACTTGATGCAAATGCTTGAAGAAAACATGATATTGATTCTGAAGTTGATGCCGTGAGCTAGAATCTGAGAGCAGAAGAAGAAAAAAAAAAAGGAGAAAACAGTTTGAAGAAAAATTTTTGTGAAGTAAATCCTTTGATTGAGTTGTTTGAACTCTCTACTACCCTTTAATTGCTAGATGATTAGAGATGATTCTGAGAAGGACTTGGGAGCTGAGCAAGGCATGATTGAATGAAATGAGCCCAAAGCAGAAGTTAACAGCTGAAGAAAAAGAGAAAAAAAATCAGAAAAGAAGGAAACTAAAGAGATAAAAGGGCACCCAAAGGAGTTTCGGATTCTTGCATTTAGTGGAATGTTCTCATCCGAATTACATCTTTGTTCCACTATCTTTTTGACTCCACTAGAGGCAAAGGAAGCAGAAAGGAATTCAGTAACTGTCCACAAGAAAAAAAAAAAAAAAGAGAGCACAAATGGAGAAGGTGTGCCAACTTGTAAAGGGGATGTATCAAGAGTTAGCTACAAAGGTTGTTGAGTGATAATTTTATATTGAGCATCTATTTTACTTGATATCTCATGTTCTTTGATACAAATCTGAGCCGAAAATAAAGAAAAGAAAGAAGAATGAGAAAAGGGAAGCAAAGTTGGCACGAATAGATAAAAATTGGCACAAGAGGTCAAGGCAAGGTTTTTCCTCCAAATAAAAGGCAATTACTCAAGTTTGACTTCACAACACTTTTGAGATCATTAAAGGACTGTATGGAAAGCAAAGAGCATTGGAAACATCCTCAAGCACTCAAGTCTTCCACTTTACCAAATTTTCCATTTTCTTAGTTTTTATTTCACTCCTTATCATTTCTATGTCCTGGATTTGTTTTTATAGTTGTTGATCCTAATCATGAATAATGGTGGAGATTAGATAATAAGCAAGCTTATGGTAGTGCAAGAAGCATATGTGTAAGAGTGAGCTCCATTTCCATCACCAACTTAGAATTTAAGGAGAGAGCCACCAAAATTTCCCTTGAAAGGCTAGTGATTTAAACTCATCTCAATGACTCATGATAGATGAAAAGGCTAAGTTGTTGATTTAAGGACAAGATACTAATCCATAGAGCTTAGATTTATGAGAATTGACAACCTTAGGTAATTTCTTTTCATTTGCTTCTAATTATGCTTAAGAGAGCCTAAGGGATACTTATTTAGTTGTTTCGCGAGACGCTCAAGGATAAGTGTGGGGGAGTTGATAAGTACCATTTTTGTGATTATTTTAGATGTTAAAATCCATGTTTGACTCATATTTTTATTGATTAATTGTGAAATTGCCCTAGGTTTTAGAACTTACCTTTATTTTGGACTTAATTGCAAATTTACATTAAATTGGATTAATTGGCCACTAAATTTTGGATTTATTTTTGTAGGCACCAAAGGTTCAAGGACTTAGGGCATATTGGGTCAAACCTGAGTCGGATGTGAACCGGATCGAATTATCAAGCCTATGATCAATCCGGGCCGTCCGATTCAAGAGCGGTTAGATCTGAGCCATCCGGGACGATCTGAAGCAATCCGAGCTAGGGTTAGGGTTGATCAAGCTCTATGATCAAGATCTGAAGGTTTCATCCCAATCAGAGCTAGATCAACCGTTGGATCAAGCAAGGAGGGCTCTAGAGCGTCCAATCACAGATAGAGTTGATCTGGACCATCCGTTGCACATCTGGAGGATCCGAGCTACCACAAGGCAGATCCTGACCCCAGATCGTCATCATAAAAGTTTGGCTCCAATCAGACCAAGATCTACCGTTGGATCTCCTCCGATTAATCTGAGCCGTCCATTTGTTTCTATTTAATCAAAAAATCAGCGCAGCTCATCCTCGTCGCGTCTCCGCCGCTACAGTAGCCTTCACCGTTTCTTCTTCGTTTTCCAGTCGATTTTCTCCATTTCCGGGGCGCGACCCCTCGATTCTTCATCAAGATCATCTTCTGGAGCTTTGGAGGTCAGTTTGATTGGAGAATTAAGCTCGAATTCGCGCCGGACAGAGTTATTTGAGGGTTTCGGTGGCTCTGTGGTCTGACCGCTAAAATCTCATCCACAAACCATTTCCGAGCTTCTGGGCAGCTTGTAGGGGTTCTCAGGATTGCTCAGAAGGTTCCCAATTCATCATCACAGCTCCATTATTTGAGATCGAAGGGGTTTGGATTGGAAATTCCCAGCTTGCGCAGTTTGAGCAGAGTTCTCTATTCCAATCTGATTTCCACTGATTTGCTGTGCTTAGGGGTTCGAGGCCAGCTCTTGCTTGACGACCAAGAAGATTTCGAGCTTAGGGAGTGATTGAGTTTAGATTTCCTTGGTTAATCTCGTTTTCTTAGCTGATAATTTCCATTTCTGCACTCGTTCTGTTTCTGAATTGGTTTCAGTCTCGTTAACTTCGTTAATGCAATTGTTCTAGCTTAAATTAGGTTCAATTCCTGCAAATAGTTAGTTAATTAACTTGTTTAGTGGACAACAACTTCTAGTTTCAATTGCTTTGATGTTTAATTGTGGCGTGTCATTTTCTTAGCTTGCGTATCAGTCCCATTTTAGCTCTGTTTCCTGCAATTTCGTATCAGCCAGTTTTTAGAGTATCAGCAGCCTTGTAGTTAATTCATTATAATTTTCATTCTTGAAGTTAAACGAAGACTTTAGTGTGCTATTGTATTTTAGTTCAGCTTGTGTTTAGCTTGGTTCATTCAGAATTCGATTTCATTTCTTCATTTGCAGTTTTCAGTTCTGCGCAACTCATTTCTGAAACTCCTGCGTTCCAGCAATAATTCCTTTCTTTGTCTCAAATAACAATTCAACTTGGAGTTGTACCAAGTTACACTCAATTCTGAGTGAACTTTCACACTTGATGTCAGCCTCATTTATGTTCAGTTCATCCCTGCAAAAGTCAGCTAATTTCTGCATGCCATACCATTTCTGCGTGCCAAATTCTGATCAACTATTTCTGAACCTAAGTTTCAGAATTCAATTCTGAATTTCTCATCAGTAAACCAATTTTTCTCTGAACCATTTCTGAACTCTAGAGGTGTAAACTTGATTTTAGTTGTGTGTTTGGTTTCGGAATTCAATCAATTCCTTCAATTCTGAATATAGTGCTGAAATTCCTGCTGTCAAGCTCCATTTCTGCAGTTTCTGATTTCCATTCTTCTTCAATTGTCTCTGAATTGATCAGTCCATTCTTGCGTGCAGTAACTTTCATTCCTGTTATGCATAGTAGTATCAGTTCTGCATTTGGATAAATTTCTGAACCTCACTGCATTTCTGCAAATTCAGTTCATTCATGAACTCTTTGCTCTCATTTCTGCTAAATTCTGCTCCATTTCAGAATTTCTGCCATTCATTCCTGCGTTTCAGATCTGATCATATAGCTACTGCACTCAACACCAAATTCTGGCACAAAGAAGTCTTTCTCTCATGCGTACCAATTGAATTGTAGTTACTGAATTGTGCAGATTTCTTTTGTTCAATTTGTTCTGAGCTTGCTTCCTGATGTTAACCAAACATTGTGAGCACTTATGTGTTTTGAAGCAGCCTCCTTCACAGTCAGTGGCTTCTGAATTTTAACCATTAGTTCAGCAACCTGTTTTGCAATTCTGAGATCCACTTCAGTGAGCTTAGACAAGGGAGAACTATGGCAATTTGAAGTTAATCTATTTTGCGTTTGATATTAGTTTCTGGCACATGGATTCCTTATCCTTGCGTAGAAATTTTGCCAAATTCTGCATGATTAGAGTCAACAACAGATTTGTATAAGGAGGAAACTCATCTTTTTGTGTTTGTGTTGTGATTGACATCAATGTCATATGCATTTGATTTGTCCCTGAATTGTAATCTCATCTTGACACATGAGCTTCTTCCTCTTGATTAAGTTGATTGTGTTCTCTTCACTTTGCATCAAGATAGGTTTGCGGTTTTAGTTACCATCAAATTTCAGCCTTATTCTAATTCATTTGCTTAGTATTTGGGCTGCATTTAAATTCAGATTTGTTTCCCAAATTTAATTAAGTTGCCTTAGTTTAGTTGCTTTCCATTGATTGAGTTAATTCTTTTGTTGGTGTTTTCATTTCCAAATTGCAACCCAAAACCCAGATTTAATTTGAAAC
>JAGFNQ010000586.1:0-27621 GCA_024364735.1 Boesenbergia rotunda | reverse complement strand
AGCAAAATACGATCTTTGTCGGGATTTGGTTCTGTAGCCAAGTCTGGATCGATTTAGAACGGACTTCTGTTTTCCAAGAATCATGTCAAGATTTTTGGAACCAGAAGTAAATCGTTCTAAGGCCGCTCTAAGATCCTTAACCTGAGTTTTCAGGGAGGAGTTTTCTTTCTCAAGTCTTTCAACTTGAGTAGGAGTTCCTTCTTGAATGTTCTCGGTTAATGATTTAGAGTCAGCTCCCTCTTTCAAGAGTTTTACTTCCTGTCGGAGGGATTCGACTCGGAGTTTGGCTTTCGCCAAATCTCGAGAAAGATAAGAGATAAGTTCGTTTAATTGACGTTTATTAAAACCGCTTACCTTGATTTCACCGTCTTCTGAAAAGGTTAGCTTGCCGTCGTTCTTTTCTGATTCAGACTCGGTCTCGACTTCTTCTGAGGCGGTCAGGGCTAGAAGGTTGGACTGGGGTGCTTCTTCTTCTTCTTCTGAGGAAGATTCGTCCCAGGTTGCTTGGAGTGCCTTTTTCCGTCTTGTCTTCTTGGGCTCCTTTAGATTTGGACATTCTGTCGTGTAGTGGCCCTTCTTCTTGCACTCGTAGCAGGTTACGTTGGGCTTGTGTTTGTCACTTGCTGGTTCAGCTGGTTCGTCCTTTCTTCGGCTTGTCCTCCGTGTGTTGGCTTGGTTCTTCAATTTTTTATAATAACTTCGGGCTAGTCGGACTAGCTCAGATTGATCTCCTTCTTCATCTTCTGCGTCTGAGTCTGTGGTAGACTCGGGATCAGGATGAGGTTTCTTCTTTGTCGATCTTCCAGTTTTTCTTGCAAAAAAAACAATACTCTTCTCGGCCATATTGCAGTTAGTCTGCTCATGATGTTCTAACTCAGAAAACAATTCGTCTAATTTAATTTTAGAGAGATCCCTTGAAACCTTGTATACATCTACCATAGATGCCCACAAGGTATTTCTAGGGAATGCGTTTAGGGCATACCTTATTAGGTCACGGTTTTCGACCTTGTGACCTATAGTGTGAAGACCGTTCATCAATTCATGTATGCGTGCGTGGAGTTGGGCTGCTGATTCGTTGTCGGCCATCTTGATGGTGTACAATTTGTTAAGGAGCAGATCCCTCTTGCTGATCCTGGTATCTGATGTTCCTTCGTGTAGCTCGATCAATTTTGCCCATAGCTCCTTGGCACTGTTGAAGGGCTCCACTCGGTTCAGCTCCTCTTTTGTCAGGCCGCATTGTAGGGTTTGTGTTGCTTTTGCATCGGCTTCTATTTTGCGGTTGAGAGTAGTGTCCCATTCTGAGTAGCTTTGAGGCAAGCCTTCAGCGTTTGTGGGAATCTCCAGTCCGGACTGGATAATAATCCACATGTCCACCTGAGTTTTCAGGTGGACCTCCATTCGGCTTTTCCAGTAGGAAAAGTCTTCTCCACTGAAAAGTGGAGGTCTGGCGGTGCTAAATCCCTCTTGCATGGCCATTTGATCTGTAAAATAAGAAACGAACAAAAAGAAACAAGTTTCCCAAGACTAGGTCTTGGATTAGTAGTATTGGATAAAATGAAAAAATGAGGGGTGTTACACCAACCTCGATTAAAAAAAATCAAACGAAATATTTAACGAAAATTCAAAAATAATAGAGAATAAAAATCCGAAAAAAAATTTCAAACTGGTGGTTGCACCAGGTTTGAACTTCCCCGCTCTGATACCACTTGTTGGATCGAGAAAACCGATAGAGGGGGGGTGAATATCGAAAATCATTTTTCGGAAAATTTAGAGCAAGTACGCAGCGGAAATTAAAAATAACAACACAGAGACACGGTCGATTTTACTTGGCTCGGAGCCTGGGTCGACTCCTACTCCAAGGCCCACGGTCGTTGACCATTTACTTTGGGATATTCTATATCAGGCGCAAATAGTTTACAAAAGATTATTACAGAATTAAATAGAGTAAACTTAAATCTCTCTTTTACCGACGTCCGGGGTAGATCGACTTAATCGGAGCAGCGGGACGTTGTTGGCTCGAGTTGCAAGGATTCTGAGGCGAAGCGCGAGAGTAGAAGAGCGTAGAGGCATTGATTGGAAGTCGTTGATGAAGCTTGGGGTCGAGGGCCCTTTATATAGGGCCTGGGGGCGCCCGGGACGTCGGGGGCACCCCCCCCCCCCACGTGGCATTTGATCCGGAAATGTCTCGGTCGCTTCTGATCTCTTCAATCTCAGGATCAGCTTTGACCGGGGCGCCCGGAGCGCTCGGGGCGCCCGGATTGACCGGGTCAAACTTCTATCTTCTTGGCTTCGAGGGGATGTGTTTCGGTAACTGGCACTGGGGGCGCCCACAGCACAGGGGGCGCCCGGGAGTTGTACTGTCGAAGCCTGTTTTTGTAACTTGTGTTTTGTGTTCACCATGGGGGCGCCCGGGACACTCCGGGCGCCCTGGTCAGCTGTTGCCTCATTCCTTTAAGGCTCTCTGAGCTCCAGACGCACGTTCCTTCGGTCCTACATCCAGGGTTAGTCCACAACGCAATGAAACAATAAAATATTTATTTATACAGCCTTAGCTGTCTTGGTTCTGACTTTGGATCTCCAAAATGGAGCCCTAGGTCAAACCGACGCCTACTGTTCCCTCGACGGGGAACGCGTTCTCACCTACTCCTCTCGGGAGAGTATACCTGATGCCAACCGCTCCTTTGGTTGGACTTTTGCCTGGCGATCCTTTGCCAGGTCTTGGATACCGAGCTATCCTTCGCCCAGTGCCTAGCATTCCTTCGCTAGGGCTTCAGTTCCAAGTTGTCCTTCGCCTGGCGCCTAGCAGTCTTTCGCTAGGTCTTTTTATCTTGGCATTCCTTCGCCAACTGCCTAGCAGTCCTTCGCTAGGGCTTTTTATCCTGGCAGCCCTTCGCCAGGTGCCTAGCATCCCTTCGCTAGGACTTTTCCTGCACACTCAAGTAACATTGTTAGATAACAATTAAGACTTAACTTTTGAACCCTGTTGCCATTATCAAAACATAGGTTTGACTTTAGTGCCCACTGCACCAACACCACAAGCCCAGGAGTAGACTAGTGCTTGAAGAGTTGAGAGGGGACGTTCTGGCCTTAGGACCAACTGTACAAGAGGATACACCACAAGTCACTGCACCGCGTGTCACCGAAGATACACAGGAGGTACCTCGTCGCAGTGGGAGGGTTGTTAGATAACCTGAGAGGTTCATGTTTTTGGGAGAGTCTTCAGATTTGGTCCCTGGTATACATGAACCGGATCCCTGGACCTATGATGAGGCTCTCCATGATACGGATGCAGATTCCTGGCAAAGGGCAAGGAACTCTTAGATAGAATCTATGGATTCTAATCATGACTGGGAGCTAGTAGAACCACCCAATGGTGTAAAAGCCATTGGATGTAAGTGGATCTACAAGAGAAAGAGATGATCAGATGGGATGGTTGAGACCTTCAAAGTCAGGCTTGTTGCGAAAGGGTATACTTAGAAAGAGGGTATTGATTATGAGGAGACCTTTTCGCCGGTAGTCATGCTTTTGTCTATCCGGATTCTCTTATCTATTGCCACTCATATGGATTATGAGGTATGACAGATGGATGTCAAAATAACTTTCCTTAACGAAAGTCTTGAGGAGACCATCTACATGAAGCAACTAGAAGGGTTCATTGCGAAGGGCAAAGAGCATCTAGTGTGCAAGCTTAATCGATCCATTTATGGATTGAAGCATGCTTCGCGATCTTGGAACATACGCTTTGATGAAGTAATCCAATCATATGGATTTATTCAATGTCCGGATGAGTTATGTGTATATAAGAGATGCGACGGAAACGTAATGGTGTTTCTTATACTTTACGTAGATGACATTTTGTTAATAGGCAACAATGTAAAAGTGTTATCAGACGTAATGGTATGGTTGTCCAAACAATTTGATATGAAGGACTTGGGAGAAGCGGGACACATCCTTGGGCTCAAGGTTATAAGAGATCACCAGAAAAGGATGTTGTGCTTATCTCAAGCTTCATACATAGACACTGTCCTGGCTCGTTTTAGCATGGAAAACTCCAAGAAGGGTCTTCTTCTTTTTAGGCATGGAGTTCCTCTATCCAAGGAGATATGTCTGAAAACATCAAAGGTGATAGAGGAAATGAAGGCAGTTCCTTATGCATCGGGTGTAGGAAGTCTCATGTATGCTATGTTGTGTACGAGACCAGATATCTGTTTTATTGTGGGTATGGTTAGTAGATATCAGGGTAACCCTGGATAGGGACATTGGACTGTGGTAAAGCATATATTGAAATACCTGAGACGGACTAGGGATTATATGCTGATTTACCGAGCAGATCAATTAGTCCCTGTGGGTTATATAGATTCGGATTTCTAGTCAGATAGGGACAAGAGTAAGTCTACCTTGGGGTTTGTGTTTACTTTAGGAGGTGGAGACATAATTTGGAGGAGTGTCAAGTAGAAATGCATGGCGGACTCCAGCATGGAAGATGAGTATGTGGCAACCTCAGAGGCAACAAAGGAAGTTGTATGGCTCAGAATCTTCATGATAAACTTGGTTGTGATTCCTGGTTTGGCCAGATCTATCACAATCTATTGTGATAACAGTGGTGTAGTTGCAAACTCGAAGGAACCACGAGCCCATAAAGTAAGTAAACAGATAAAGCGCAAGTACCACCTGATATGAGAAATCATAAAGCGAGGAGAAGTAGTTGTTGCCAAGATTGCATCGGAGGACAACCTGGTGGATCCTTTCATTAAAGCTCTTCCAACAAGAGCTTTTGACCAGCATGTGGAGAATAAGGGAGTCAAATGTATAACAGTGAGAGAACAACAGAGTCTTTGAGTATAAGTGGGAGATTGTTAGATGTGTATACTAAAAGACTTGCTCTTTTTATATAAGATCATCTATATTTTGAAAAGAGAATCACAACAACACTAGATGCGTATTTATATTAGTATATGGATAAAAGTCCTTTACTTAGCATTGTAGATAACATGGTGTGTGGTGACACACGGAAGATCATGTTATCAGTCCCTTGCCTAATATAAGCAAAGGCTCACAACCAAGATGGAATTGGGCAAACCAACGGGATGATTGTAAGGTAATTAGGTGTGGTTTGTTTTGATCATAGAATTACACTAGTGTGCTTTGTGTGCATTGAGCAGGACCAAAACCAGAGGTCATCCAATTTATACTGACTTAATAATTGGATTAGACCTCGGATTATTATGGAGTGCAATCCCTAAATCCCGATATAATAACGGGCATGTATAGTTAATATTTATTTCTTTCATTTACCAATGGGCGAGATTTATTCTGCTAAATCGATAGACTCGGTAAGATGAGAAATAATATTAACAATATGGTGTGTCATTGATTATTGACGGAATCCATGTCCTGGTGAGTCGGGATGATGATGCCTCCTTATGAGCTCATAAGGTTCATCATGTTAAACCCTTCAGGTGGATTTGATCCGACATAATGATAAGATTGAGTGGTACTAGTCAAGGAGCCAGAAGTTGATTAATTAAAATTATCAATAATTTAAATTAATCGATGGGCATTCGATATCTTAAACACGGGGGGATGGATGACTCATAATAGGTGGAGCCCATACGAAAATATGAGTGTTGGTGAGGAAGTTCAATGGAGATCCTTTAGTGGAATGGATCATCATTAATGGATTGGTTTTAGATCCATTATTGGGCCAAGATCCAACTTCTCCTCTTGGTCCCTACCTTAGCCCTATATAAACCTCTTGAGATCATGAAACCAAGGCTTAATCCAATTAATCATCCACCCAAGGCTATTCTCCCTCTCTCTCCCTTCTCTCTCCTAGGGCGCACGACAAGGATAGGAGGAAGCCTCCTTCTTCTTTCATCCTCTCTTCTCCTCCACTCTCCCTCTAGGTGGCCGGCTCTCACTGGACAAAAGGGGAGTTCCTCTCTCCATTTGTGGTGTGAGGCGAAGAGGTAGGTGGCCAGAGCAAGGGGCATCGGTGGTGCAAAAGGGGAAGGTGTGGCGGCGCCGCAAGCAAGGGAGAGAAGGAGTTGGCAGCCGGATTCCGGGAAGGAAGGAGATGTTTTCTCTCCTTCTTCATCTTCTAAAAGCTCTTCCCTAAGTCTTCCTTGTGGACGGCGAGGGTCAGGTGGCTCTCGGTGGCCGGTGGCACAAGGAGAAGGTGAAGAAGGTGGTGGCGCAAACCCTAACTATTAGGGTTTGTTGGTCCAAGCTAGAAGGAAGAAGAAAGGTGATTTTGGAGTGCCTTGGTGATCTCGGTTCTCGATAGCTCATCGTCCACACGACGTCTGGGAGGGAAGGGACATAAGGTAGAAGGCTACGAGGTAAAGAGAGGTATATTTCTCTCTCGGCTCTTGTTTCTAGTCTCGTCATTTCATGTGGTTAATAATTAGTTATTGTTGCTTTGATTATTTGTTAATCATACATAATAATTAATTATTTTGACCCCGATAATAAACACAAAATCGGCGATCCACTCATCATCTTTTCAAGGCTCGATCTTTGTGATTGGCCAAGTTGTAATTCGTACCGAATGACAGAATGACGAGATGGTCGTTGGGAGGCGAGTCTCCTTTCTGATTAATTTTTTAATCCGTAGACATGGAGAGGTCTCTCAAGGACGACCAAGTATTTGCTAGGGAAACCCGCCAAGCCATACCCATCAGTGAGCCTCTACTTATACTCCACAAATGAACTGATAACATGATCTCCTGTGCGACACCACACATTATGTTATCTACAATGTAAAGTATCAGATAATATGCATATACTAATATGCAAACAGTGATCATGCGATTCTCATTCAAAATGAAGATGTCTATATAAAAGCAAGGCTTTTAGTATACATCCTAACACAAAAAACTCAGTCAAATTTTGGCTGAGCTGGCATGAGCGGAGTGGTCGACCCACGTCATAGTCCAAGCCCCTTAGAGGGCTTTAGGCCCCCGGTAGTTGATAAACTTAAGGGATCGTGTTTCGATGAGCTATCATCTGGAAGGGGGCGTCCAAGAAGGGCATTCAGGCGCCCAGAACCAACCATTTAAGCAACTCTGACCTAGATCTTCAGACAACAATTCATGACAACTTTCGCTCCTGTGTGCTACGCCAAAAATTGCTCAACGATGTCATAACGCTCCTCCAACGATAATGCTCGATCATCATCTCTTTAGTCGTCGATAAATTTAGTTTTTGAATTGTACTTAATTTCTATATCTTTGTACTTACATGGATTGATAGTGGATTGCCCAAAGTAAGTGATGAAGGATCCCGGGCCTTGGAGTAGGACTCGTCATAGACTCCGAACTAAGTAAAACATACTTGTTTTAGCCGTGTTTGTCTTTGTGTTTTATTTTCCATTGCAACTCTTATCGTTTGATTTCTGAAAATGCCAGAAGCGCTATTCACCCTCCCCCTTGTTGGGACCGGGTGCATGTCGACAAGGATACGGGTTCGTAAAATTTTAAATTTTTACGTGCAGCGGAAGAATTAGCATAAAATAATTTCTTAAATTATTTTAACCTCATATCTAGCATGCAACCTTATGGTGTGTGGACATAATCATAAAATAAAAATTTGCGGAAAAGTAAACTAATTTACTTTGTACCTCTCGTAACTTGAAGAAAAGGGACGAGATCCAACCGTAGCGTCCCTTGGAAGCTTCGCCTCTATTCGCGTCCAGGCCGAGTTCTCTTCGGGATGACTTCGCAAAGTCACGAGTTTTGTGCCGACGAGAACTACTAGATTCTCTAAAGGCACAACTAGAAGAACAAGAGAAAAGATAGGAAACTAACCACCAAAGTAACGGAATCAAAATTCCGGGAAGAGAGGAGTTGTGATCCGCTTCTTCTTCTACTTGGTTGGCTTCTCCTTCTTCTTGATAGCTCACGGCAACCAACTTGGAGGGGTGAGGGTGCGCCGGCCCTAATTTGGACAAGGGGAGCAAGCCCTAATCCTTAAGGAGGGCGCCGGCCCTAAGGGAAGAAGAAGAGAGAATAAGAGAGAGAGGGAGAGAATTATCTCTTGATAGCTCTATATCAATTGGAATTAAGGGCTTGCCTTTGGTTCATTTATATAGTAGCATCTCCCTTGCCAAGTCTCCCTCTTAACAGAATTAACGGAATTAGTTATCATAAGAAATTTATCCTATAAATTCTCATATGAATTATTCCGTTTAAACCAAGTTTTATTATAACTAACTTTATAATAAAACTAATTAATCTCTCATTTTATTATGGAATAAATTTTATAAGAAATTTATAAACTTTCTTATTATGGAAAAATCAATTCATAATTGATTTTATAAAATTAAAATAAACCATTCCATGTATCATATTAATTTCCATAAAAAAGAATAAATTTCTATAAATTTATTTATATAAATTTCTTTACACAAATTTATTTATCCATAATTTATAAAACAAATAGCACTAGATTTATTTTATTAATTAAAACAATTAAATTGGTTTCTTCCCCTTCTTGTGGCCGGCCAACCCAATGGGTTTGGCACCCTCTTTGGCTGGCCAAACCAAGCCGAACCGATCGCGAATTAAACTCATTTCATTCGCCCAATAAGCCTTCAAAAGACTTGACCATTTTTAGCTTCCATTGCGCCTCTGATTAACTTAGATTCACCTTATTTCTCTTGATCGGAAAATCTAATTTTCAACTCGTTTTAAATCCCTCGGATTACTCATAGTGCGTGTGACTAAATAGGCTTTCGATTTATGTTGGCCGTCTATAATCAACAAATTATAGAACGATCATGAGTGGCACCTAGTAGTACATCATGACCCCCAATTAATCGAAAGATCAACGGTTGACCTCAGAAGTAATTCTGAAACCCTTCAGCAGCTCTAATGAATCGTGCCCCATTCCCTTCACCATCTTATACCCACTTGGTTCAGGACACAGTCTATTTGTGTTAGTCCCCACTAGGCTGACTACGTCACACCTAGCCCAAGTAATGTCTTTCTCGTCCTTTGGATTTCTAATTACTCTCACGTATTTAAGAGACTTGCACTCTTATCATGATATACTCTGGCCAGAGATTTTGAGTAACAATCCGACGATAGGCCTGGGTATACATCTCCTCGCAAGGAGTGGTGAATCCTTTGTAGGCTGTTCAAACATCTTCGGGCACTTCGGCTTATACCCAATCATCTTGGGTCCACACCTCCTTGGAGATGCTTGCTTAAGATGTTAAAGTATAAGTCTCCATGACCAAGATGACTTGAACACCGTAAGTCAAAGGAACATCGCACTTAAGCCGCAGTAAGAACTTCATTGACATATCTATAGATAGATTCCATATGAAGTCTTACAGGTAGTCACTCCAATGAACTAGTTCCCTTAACTAGCACCCATGTTTATCTCCGGACATCCCAATGTCACCAGCTAGTGAGAATCAGCTGATTAGAGTATAACCCATGCTAGTCTCAACAGAATTGATAGTGTCCGTATTTATCAATTCATCGACTAGGGATATTTTCAATACTTCACATTTGCACATTTAGAGATAATCACTAGTTGTGATCCCATCACAAATTCTCTTATGCTGTGAGTTGTATTGCGGACATTCAGTAGATGAGTTTAAGATCCCAATCAAATACAAACATGTATACTCAAATAGTGAATTATTATTTATTGAAATAAATGTTTACAATCATAAGGCGATTGCCTTAGGACACTTCTCTCATATCACTAACAAACTCCCACTCGGCCTAATGCCAATCGCTACGGTATCCTATACCACAAGCTCTAACATGACCCTCAAACTTGCTCTGAGGCAAGGCCTTTGTTAAAGGATCCGCTAAATTTCTTTCAGTGGGAATTTTCTCAATTTGTATATCATTCCTACTTATAATCTCTCTGATCAGATAATAGCGGCGAAGCACGTGTTTGGATCGCTGATGAGACCTTGGTTCCTTTGCTTGTGCAATAGCTCCATTGTTGTCGCAGTAAACCGGCACTGCATCATCAATGGTTGGAACCACGCCAAGTTCGGTGACGAACTTCTTGATCCAGACTGCTTCCGAAGCTGCGATATATTCCGCTTCCGTGGTGGAATCCGCTACGGTGTCTTGTTTGGAACTTTTCCAACTTACTGTGCCTCCATTCAAAATAAATACGTATCCATACTGAGATTTGGAGTCATCCTTATCTGTCTGGAAACTGGCATCTGTATACCCACGTATTACCATATCTCCTTCCCCATATATTAGGAACACATCCTTAGTTCTTCTTAAGTACTTAAGGATTGTCTTAACAGCCGCCCAATGATCCATTCCTGGATCCTACTGGTATCTACTTGTGACGCTCAAAGCTTACGATACATCGGGACTTGTACATAACATAGCATACATGATAGATCCTATCGCGGATGCATAAGGAAACTTATTCATGCAAATCCTCTCGTCTTCTGTGCGCGGACACATAGACTTTGAAAGGTTGATCCCATGCCTGATGGGAAGGTAACCTTTCTTGGATTTCGACATGCTAAACCTTTTTAGTACTCGGTCTATATATGTAGACTGCGAAAGACCAAGCAACCGTTTTGATCTATCTCTATAGATTCTAATCCCAAGGATATAGGTTGCTTCTCCCAGGTCTTTCATGGAGAAAGTTTTGGACAAGCAAATTTTAACTGTTTGTAAGACAGATACATCGTTTCCTATAAGTAAGATGTCATCGACATATAATACTAGGAATACGACTGCACTCCCACTAACCTTCTTGTACACACAAGGTTCGTCTGGATTTTGTGAGAAATCAAACTTTTTGATTGTCTCATCAAAACGGATGTTCCAGCTCCTAGATGCTTGCTTCAGTCCATATATGGATCGTCGAAGCTTGCATACTTTGGTTTTATCAACCGATGTGAAACCTTCAGGTTGTATCATGTATACATCCTCAAGCAGGTTTCCGTTAAGGAAAGCTGTTTTCACATCCATTTGTCATATCTCATAATCATAATGAGCTGCTATGGCTAGGAGCATCCGAATGGATTTAAGCATAGCTACTGGCGAATAGGTTTCGCCATAATCAATTCCTTGCTTCTGATGATATCCTTTTGCCACTAATCTAGCCTTAAAGGTAACAACATTACCTTCCATGTTGGTTTTCTTCTTGAAAACCCACTTGCACCCTATGGGCTTAATCCCTTCAGGTGGGTTAACCAAGTCCCATACTTGGTTTTCGTACATGGAATCCATTTCCGACTTCATGGCCTCAAGCCATTTGTCCCTTTCTGAACTTTTCAGAACATCTTCATAACTGATAGGTTCGTCATCGCTTATGAGTAACACGTCATTCGATTCACTTACGAGAAATCCGTATCTCTCAGGAATATTGCGTGTCCTATCAGATCTACGAAGAGGAGGTGTAGTCTTAGGTTCAACTGATAGCTCATCATTATGAGGTATTGGTTGTGGGTCTGGACTAGGTGTCTCTGTAATGTCTATTGGAGTTTCTTGAACTTCATCAAGTTCAATCCCACTCCCACTGTTTTCTTGTAAAAGAAATTCTTTTTCCAGAAATGCAGCATGACTTGAAGCAAACACCTTTTGTTCCAAGGGATGATAGAATTGGTAACCCTTCGTTTCCTTAGGGTATCCAATAAATAGACATTTATCAGACTTAGCATCCAATTTGTCTGATATAATCCGCTTCACATAAGCAGGACAACCCCATATCTTAGGTGAGTTAAGTGGGGTTTCTTACTATTCCATGTCTCATATGGAGTAGTTGAGACTACCTTGGTCGGGACTCTGTTTAGCAAGTAAACAGCTATCTTAAGTGCATAGCCCCAAAAGGATTTTGGAAGAGTTGCATGATTCATCATCGACCTAACCATGTCCATCAAGGTTTGGTTACGCCTCTCAGATACACCATTATGCTGTGGTGTATACGGCGGAGTCCATTGGGATAATATCCCATTGTCCCTAAGATAATCTTGAAACTCTTGACTTAAGTATTCACCACCCCGATCGGATCGAAGTATTTTAATACTTTTGCCAAGCTGTTTCTCTACTTCATTTCTGAACTCTTTGAATTTCTCAAAGGCTTTAGATTTGTGTTTCATCAAGAACACATACCCGAATCGTGAGTGATCATCGATAAAGGTGATGAAGTAGCTATAGCCTCCTTGTGCAAGAGTTGACATTGGTCCACATACATCAGTATGTATTAGACCAAGCAATTCTCCCACTGGATTACCTTTTCCGGAAAAGGGTAATATGGTCATCTTGCCTTTTAAGCATGATTCGCATGTATCAAATGAACCGGGTTCAAATGATTCCAAAATTCCACATCGGTGTAATTCAGTCATGCGTTTCTTACTTACATGGCCAAGACGACAATGCCAAGTGTAGGAGTCTATTCGATTATCTATTCGAGCACGTTTATTGCTAACTTCGATATTGAAAACGTCACTGAATAAATCTAACATGTATATTCCATTGCACAAAGTTCCATTCCCATAAAGAACGCCATTTAAAGTTATGTAACAACAATTGTTACGAAAAGTTAAATGATAACCCTTTTCATTCAAACATGAAATAGATACAATGTTCTTTATTAACGAAGGAACAAAATAACAATTATCCAATTCTAAGATACGTCCATTGGGGAGCATTAGAAAATATGTTCCGATGGCAACAGCAGCAATCTTTGCTCCATTTCCAACTCGCAGATTTGCTTCTCCTTTGACAAGTCTTCTTCTATTCCTTAGCCCCTGTATGTCATTACATATATGTGAGCTACACTCAGTATCAAGTACCCAGGTATTTGAGGAAATAGAGTGACATTCAATAACGAAGATACCTGAAGAGGATGGAGCATCGAATACCTTATTCTTCATGGACTCAAGATAAATCTTGCAGTTTCTTCGCCAGTGACTCTCCTTGCCACAATGATGGCAAGTTCCTTTTGGTTTCTTTTCAGTCTTTTTGGCCTTTTTCTTCTTTCCCTTATTCTGTTCTTTGGCCTTCCTCTTAGAACCTTTCTTCGAGGAACCAACTAACAGTACCGTCTTTTGATCCTGCTTCACAGAAGGCTCTACAGTCTTCAGCAGGTTATGCAACTCAGGAAACTGGTCTGGAGTTACATTTTTAGGAGGACGGTTGGGAAGTTGTTCTTCAAGGACATAAGCAAGCTTCTCTCCCTCGAGGACTATCCTCAGGTTTCGAAGCCAGTCCATGAAGTTTGGCCCAGTTAGTTTATTGGTGTCCAAAATGGAACGCAAATTCAGAGAAGACATGATCGAGTGATTATCCTAGAAATACAAATTGAGCGTATGTGAGAAGAATGATTAAAGAATGTATCAACATACATTAATAAAATCCTATTTATTTTTCAAATTGAATAACCCTTTTTATCAATTCGGGAGATCGTGGGAGCATCTCCAAATAGGTTGATATCCAACCATAGATAAGAACAACCATGGCTGTGACCATCAAGTTTTTCTTAGCTATGAAGGTAGGTAATTATACCGATTACACATCACATATATGTAACTATCACTTTATGCTATCAATGTAATGCCCGTTTTTTTTTCCTAAAGCGGCGTTACGCTAACATACTTAAGGCATGTAATATCATACTGCAGCGGAATAACTTAAACATTACATATACATGCCCCTACTACCATCCCTAATATAATGACATGGAACTTCACATATGAACATCATGCTTAATCATCATATCATAACATGCTTAACATCATACCATAAGGTTCATATCATATCATACTGGACATCTTATCATATAGTTCCATAAGTCACTATTCGAGCATATAGGTAGTCAAAATAAAGTTCTTAGCATAAACGGTTAACACATTTGATTTCATGGGCCAAGTCACCAACACACACATACTTCAGGACCTCCTGCTGCTTCCTCGTTATCCCCTTGCATGATCTGCGGTATAAGGAAAGAAGACTATAAGCACACAGGCTTAGTAAGACTCTTTCCTACTCACTAAAATCATTCGTCATTCATTCATAATCATATGGAATATAAGCATCATAAGCATTTCTATCATAGCATAAAGCATAAACATAGGCATAAATCTAATTGAACATTCTTATCATGGCATAAAGTATAAACATAGGCATAAGCATAATTAAACATTCTAAGCATGACATCATATGTGGCATGAACAAAAGCATAAGATGTAAATCAACCATAGACATACTTTCTAGCATATCAAGCATAGACATCGTAAACATTCTAAGCATGGCATGATACATGGCATAACATAACTTAATAAACTTTCCTAGCATGGCATGAGACATGGCATAAATATAAACATAAGATATAAACCAACCTATATGACATAAACATAGGCATACATTCTAGGATATCATAAGAGCATTTTCCTACCCTAATCATAATATGGATCATTCATTCTCATACATATCTTTTAACATGGAGCATAAGCATAACACATCATTATCATAACATAATGCATAACATGTATGAATGCAGGGGTGGAATGCATATACATAGGGATGCTTAACTTTTAAACATACTTTGAAAATGCTTAAACATCATCATCATAACATTTGGGCTCCCCGGCTTGTACCACATACATACATCATAGCGCGCATCCCTAGTAAATCCGAGGTAGCTAGCCCCGACCTACTAGGGTAAGGACAGCATAGTCGGTAGTCCTCGAACCGAGGCGTTCTCAAGGAGCCCATCCCTGTTGCACAGCTCCGGTAGTGCCAGAACCGTGGACAGCTCTGGTAGTCCAGAACCGAGGCGTTCTTAAGGTGCCCATCCCTTGGACCCATACTTGGGTCCGGTACAAGCCCATTCATAAAGTAAAATACTTTGCATGCTTCATCATTCATAAGACATTCATAGCATACTTATCATGACATCATTCTTATCATGAACATGATCATAACATACTTGTCATAACATCATTCTTATCATGCATAACCATGGCATATCATTCATAAACATGGCATATCATTCGTAAACATGGCATATCATTCATAACATGGCATATCATTCATAAGCATAGCATATCATGTATAACCATGACATATCATTCATAAACATGGCATATCATTCATAAACATGGCATATCATTCGTAAGCATGGCATATCATTCATAAACATAAATCACATCTTACCATAGGGCCATTGGGACCCATACTTGGAATAAATCTTAACTCTTATCCTATTAACCCTTATTGGCCGAAACTTATCGAGTCCCAAGGCCATGTGATAATTCACACAATCACCATCCTTCATCCTTATATCATGGCAACACACATAAACATATGCTTGAAGTTAAAGACTCAACCCTAACCCTTGGGTCCTTGGGGTTGGCCGAACCATATGGGCCTCCAGGGTGCTCCAAAAATTCCCAAAATTTATACTTAACTTATAAACATCATCAGGGAGCATTAAATAACATTATCATGATTTTTAACATGTTTATAGACATTTAAATCATGGTGGCCGAAACCCATAAACATAGGGACCTTGGTTTTGTCCCTTTCATGTTGGCCGAAACCCTAGAGTGTCCTAGGATACTCCAAAAATTCCCAAAAATTACACTTAACTTCTAAACATCATAAGGGAACATCAAATAACAATATCATGATTTTTAACATATTTATAGACATTTAAATCATGGTGGCCGAAACCCATAAACATAGGGACCTTGGTTTTGTCCCTTTCATGTTGGCCGAAACCCTAATGTATCCTAGGTTACTCCAAAAATTCTCAAAAATTACTCTTAACTTATAAACATCATTAGGGAACGTAAAATAATATTATCATGATTTTTAACTTATTTCTAGACATTTAAACATAGTGGCCGAAACCCTTGAACTAAAGGTTCTGGGTTTTTGCTTCTTCATGTTGGCCGAGACCCTAGGGTGTCCTAGGTTACTCCAAAAATCCCCAAAAATTACAATTAACTTCTAAACATCTAAAGAGAACATCAAATAATATTATCATGATTTTTAACATATTTCTAGACATTTAAAACATAGTTGCCGGAACCCTTGAACTAAAGGTTCTGGGTTTTTGCTTCTTCATGTTGGCCGAGACCCTAGGGTGTCCTAGGATACTCCAAAAATCCCCAAAAATTACAATTAACTTATAAAAATCATAAGGGAACATAAAATAATATTATAATGATTTTTAAAATATTTCTAGACATTTAAAAAATAGTGGCCGAAACCCTTGAACTAAAGGTTCTGGGTTTTTGCTTCCTCATGTTGGCCGATACCCTAGGGTATCCTAGGTTACTCCAAAAATACCTAAAAATTACAATTAACTTCTAAACATCATAAGAGAATATAAAATAATATTATCATGATTTTAACATATTTCTAGACATTTAAAACATAGTGGCCGAAACCCTTGAACTAAAGGTTCTGGGTTTTTGCTTCTTCATGTTGGCCGAGACCCTAGGGTGTCCTAGGGTACTCCAAAAATCCCCAAAAATTACACTTAACTTATAAACATACTAAGGGAACATAAAATAATATTATCATGATTTTTAGAATAATTATGGACTTTTAAAACATGCTGTCCGAAACCTTTGAACATAGGAACCTTGATTTTTGTTTCCCTTCAACATTAAATCCGAAAGTCACCCATATATCAAGCCAAAAATCATGGAAAACATTGGTAACTATTATACCACAGGTGAGGGAGTCTTACCATAGTTTTCTTGATTTTTCGAACCTTGAAAGAGGAGAAGGAAGAGGACTTGGTATCTCTTGACCACAACTAATGCTTGTCACCTTGTAGGAACTTGAGATCTTGAGAGATGAGACCTCTTGTGAAGTTTTCTCCAAGGCACTCCTCCCTTTGGTGCTCGGCAAGAATGGGGAATGAAGAGGAGAGGTAATGCACTTGATTGAGAGAATAAGTAACTCCCAAAACTCCTCTCATTATAACCCATCAAGGAGGCAAATGAAGAGCCTCTCCATGACTCTTCACCTCCTTTTACCTCTTAACTATCCTCCACTTCAATTACTCATAAGAATTCCTTGCTAGGTGAGTTGGTTAAGGCTTACATGGTTGTACAAGAGGTCCAAGGTTCAATCCTTGGCTCATGCACCTTTATTTTTATTTTATTTTCATTTCATTTATTTTATTATTTTTATTTCTTAAATTCCGAAAATCCCCCCTAAAATCACCCATAATTATGCCAATATTCCTAAATAAAATTCTTTTATATTTATATTAATTTTACGTAATTTATATTAATTTTACCTAATTAATACCCATTTTTGGAGCCCTTTTAAAGCTCATTAGTACCTAGTTTTTCTCAATTTAAATGAGAAAATATGGATTTCTAGGCCCAATTTTACATAATTATTTCTGGACCCCTCGGAAAATTATCTAGACATGCTCAATATTTTAAAAAATATTAAGAGAATTTTTCGGGTCGTTACAATCCCCCATACCTCTTGAATGTTCGTCCTCGAACTTAGAATAATTCTGGGTACTTGCGCCTCTTTTCGTCCTCGCGTTCCCAGGTAGCTTCCTCGAACCGCTGGCTTCGCCATAAGATCTTGACTAGAGGTACCTCCTTATTCCTCAGCTTCTTGACATCCCTATCCAAAATCTGGATGGGTCTGCTCTCATAACTTAGGTCCTCTTGTACTTGTACTATCTGCGGCTCGACCACTCGGTCCATATTCGGGATACACTTTTTAAGCAGGGATACGTGGAATACGTTATGGATAGCTGACATCTCCGGAGGCAGCTCCACCTCATATGCCACTTTACCAACTCTTCTCAGAATTAAGTATGGCCCCACATATCTCGGACTCAGCTTTCCTTTCTTCCCAAATCTTGTCACCCCTTTCATAGGAGCCACTTTAAGAAATACCCAATCTCCAACATTAAATTCCAGTGGTCTACGCCGGACATTGGCAAAACTCTTCTGCCGGCTCTGAGCAGTCTCTATTCGTTGTCGAATAGTCTGTATAGCCCGGGTGGCGCTATCGATAACCTCCGTTGTGAGCCCCATTCCCTTCTTTTCACCACCCCCATACCAGCAAATTGGAGACCTACATCTCCTCCGGGTCGCAGGTGTTCTGCTTTTACTTGCTGGCAAGTCATGCAAGTACTAACATACTGAGCCACATCCCTCTTCATTCCGGACCACCAAAACTTCTCCTTCAGATCCTGATACATCTTGGTGGATCCTGGATGCATCGAGTAAGGGGTTCCGTGAGCTTCTGCCAGTATTTCCCTTCGAAGCTCCGGATCATTAGGAATACATAGACGATCCCTAAGATAGAGTACTCCCCTGTTGGCGATATGAACACCATCGTCCTTTCCTTCTAGGATCTCCTGCCTAATTCTCTGAAGACTCGGATCACCATTTTATTTTTTTTCTAGTATGTCCTCGAACAGCATCGGTGCCATTGTCATGGTAGAAAGCCGTCCGGAGATGACCTCGACTCCAAAATTAATAATTTCTCTTTCGAGTGGTCGGGGTAATCTATTTATGGACATCAAGGTGGCACTTGACTTCCGACTGAGTGCATCGGCCACTTTGTTTGCCTTCCCTGGATGCCTACTTCTATATTGCCTACTATATTCTTTCTAAAAACATTCAATATATTACTCTTATTAAGGTAATATTATCACACTATAAGTCTATACGAAGTACCCTAATTACATGCAGTCTTTTCATTAATATATTTCAATACTACCCCATAAGTTCCATATATGTATACTCTTTTGTTATATTTATTAGAATGCACAACGGAATATGTAGAATTGTTATGATTGGTTTTATAATTATAGTATAGAAATTTATAATCTTAATATACACAAAAGATATGAATAGTTTGTCTTTAGAAGATTAGGATTTAACACAATAGATAAGTGATTTATTACAAATTATTATAATATGTTGTCATAGCTAGGTAATATTTGTCAAAGTCGAGTATACCAGGTTTGTCAGCTATCAGCTCATTAATAGTTTAAGAATGCTTAAACATAGCTAGATTTTTGTTTTATATAACTAATAATGTCTTTATTAAATATAACTGCTAGCCTATGTATAGCTAAATGACAGTTCTTTTTTTTGAATACACACTAATATAACAAGCACTATATTTCCCTTCTATCTACATTCTGGTTTGTCAAATTATCTACAACTTATATATTCCTATGGTTATTCACATAGTTATATTGCCTTAAATTAGCAAAAACTTCTAGCTACACTACTTACTTATCGTTTAATTTTCATTCATAAATTCTCATCAATTCTGTTACTCTGTCTTCTAGCCATGCTTTTCTTCACCCAAAGACAAGTATGGCCAATATCAGTTTTTTTTCTACCCCTATGTTATTCTAAATATTTAATTCCTAAAAGAAGATAAAACATCATTCGTCGTTACATATCGTAACGTACTTTTCATCACAATTACCGTTCATACTTGCATACCTTAGAATCATAAAAACATCTTAAAAGTGCTTACTATCATAGCATATGCACAGGGGTACTTACTTGGAAGCTGCAGGAAGAGGGCTTGATGTGTGTGTAGTGAGATGGTTACTGCTCTGATACTAACCTGTAACGCCCGCTTTTTTTTTTTCCTAAAGGGGCGTTACGCTAACATACTTAAGGCATGTAACATCATACTGCAGCGGAATAACTTAAACATTACATATACATGCCCCTACTACCATCCCTAATATAATGACATGGAACTTCACATATGAACATCATGCTTAATCATCATATCATAACATGCTTAACATCATACCATAAGGTTCATATCATATCATACTGGACATCTTATCATATAGTTCCATAAGTCACTATTCGAGCATATAGGTAGTCAAAATAAAGTTCTTAGCATAAACGGTTAACACATTTGATTTCATGGGCCAAGTCACCAACACACACATACTTCAGGCCCTCCTGCTGCTTCCTCGTTATCCCCTTGCATGATCTGTGGTATAAGAAAGAAGACTATAAGCACACAGGCTTAGTAAGACTCTTTCCTACTCACTAAAATCATTCGTCATTCATTCATAATCATATGGAACATAAGCATCATAAGCATTTCTATCATAGTATAAAGCATAAACATAGGCATAAATCTAATTGAACATTCTTATCATGGCATAAAGTATAAACATAGGCATAAGCATAATTAAACATTCTAAGCATGGCATCATATGTGGCATGAACATAAGCATAAGATGTAAATCAACCATAGACATACTTTCTAGCATATCAAGCATAGACATCGTAAACATTCTAAGCATGGCATGATACATGGCATAACATAACTTAATAAACTTTCCTAGCATGGCATGAGACATGACATAAATATAAACATAAGATATAAACCAACCTATATGGCATAAACATAGGCATACATTCTAGGATATCATAAGAGCATTTTCCTACCCTAATCATAACATGGATCATTCATTCTCATACATATCTTTTAACATGGAGCATAAGCATAACACATCATTATCATAACATAATGCATAACATGTATGAATGCAGGGGTGGAATGCATATACATAGGGATGCTTAACTTTTAAACATACTTTGAAAATGCTTAAACATCATCATCATAACATTTGGGGTCCCCGGCTTGTACCACATACATACATCATAGCGCGCATCCCTAGTAAATCCGAGGTAGCTAGCCCCGACCTACTAGGGTAAGGACAACATAGTCGGTAGTCCCCGAACCGAGGCATTCTCAAGGAGCCCATCCCTGTTGCACAGCTCCGATAGTGCCAGAACCGTGGACAGCTCCGGTAGTCCAGAACCGGGGCGTTCTTAAGGTGCCAATCCCTTGGACCCATACTTGGGTCCGGTACAAGCCCATTCATAAAGTAAAATACTTTGCATGCTTCATCATTCATAAGACATTCATAGCATACTTATCATGGCATCATTCTTATCATAAACATGATCATAACATACTTGTCATAACATCATTCTTATCATGCATAACCATGGCATATCATTCATAAACATGGCATATCATTCGTAAACATGGCATATCATTCATAACATGGCATATCATTCATAAGCATAGCATATCATGTATAACCATGGCATATCATTTATAAACATGGCATATCATTCATAAACATGGCATATCATTCGTAAGCATGGCATATCATTCATAAACATAAATCACATCTTACCATAGGGCCATTGGGACCCTTACTTGGAATAAATCTTAACTCTTATCCTATTAACCCTTATTGGCCGAAACTTATGGAGTCCCAAGGCCATGTGATAATTCACACAATCACCATCCTTCATCCTTATATCATGGCAACACACATAAACATATGCTTGAAGTTAAAGACTCAACCCTAACCCTTAGGTCCTTGGGGTTGGCCGAACCATATGGGCCTCTAGGTTGCTCCAAAAATTCCCAAAATTTATACTTAACTTATAAACATCATCAGGGAGCATTAAATAACATTATCATGATTTTTAACATGTTTATAGACATTTAAATCATGGTGGCCGAAACCCATAAACATAGGGACCTTGGTTTTGTCCCTTTCATGTTGGCCGAAACCCTAGAGTGTCCTAGGATACTCCAAAATTCCCAAAAATTACACATAACTTCTAAACATCATAAGGGAATATAAAATAACATTATCATGATTTTTAACATATTTATAGACATTTAAATCATGGTGGCCGAAACCCATAAATATAGGGACCTTGGTTTTGTCCATTTCATGTTGGCCGAAACCCTAAAGTGTCCTAGGTTGCTCCAAAAATTCCCAAAAATTACTCATAACTTCCAAACATCATATGGGAACGTAAAATAATATTATCATGATTTTTAACATATTTCTAGACATTTAAAAATAGTGGCCGAAACCCTTGAACTAAAGGTTCTGGGGTTTTGCTTCTACATGTTGGCCGAGACCCTAGGGTGTCCTAGGTTACTCCACAAATCCCCAAAAATTACAATTAACTTCTAAACATCATAAGGGAACATAAAATAATATTATCATGATTTTTAACATATTTCTAGACATTTAAAACATAGTGGCCGAAACCCTTGAACTAATGGTTCTGGGTTTTTGCTTCTTCATGTTGGCCGATACCCTAGGGTGTCCTAGGTTACTCCAAAAATCCCCAAAAATTACAATTAACTTATAAACATCATATGGGAACATCAAATAATATTATCATGATTTTTAACATATTTCTAGACATTTAAAACATAGTGGCCGAAACCCTTGAACTAAAGG
This sequence comes from Boesenbergia rotunda, assembly GCA_024364735.1. Classification (NCBI taxonomy): domain Eukaryota; kingdom Viridiplantae; phylum Streptophyta; class Magnoliopsida; order Zingiberales; family Zingiberaceae; genus Boesenbergia; species Boesenbergia rotunda. The sequence continues at coordinate 5,358 of JAGFNQ010000586.1, read as the reverse complement.
TTCTGGGTTTTTGCTTCCTCATGTTGGCCGAGACCCTAGGGTGTCTTAGGATACTCCAAAAATACCTAAAAATTACAATTAACTTCTAAACATCATAAGGGAACATCAAATAATATTATCATGATTTTTAACATATTTCTAGACATTTAAAACATAGTGGCCGAAACCCTTGAACTAAAGGTTCTGGGTTTTTGCTTCTTCATGTTGGCCGAGACCCTAGGGTGTCCTAGGTTACTCCAAAAATCCCCAAAAATTACACTTAACTTATAAACATCCTAAGGGATCATTAAATAATATTATCATGATTTTTAGCATAATTATGGACCTTTAAAACATGCTGTCCGAAACCTTTGAACATAGGAACCTTGATTTTTGTTTCCCTTCAACATTAAATCCGAAACTCGCCCATATATCAAGCCAAAAATCATGGAAAACATTGGTAACTATTATACCACAGGTGAGGGATTCTTACCTTAATTTTCTTGATTTTTTGAACCTTGAAAGAGGAGAAGGAAGAGGACTTGGTATCTCTTGACCACAACTAATCCTTGTCACTTTGTAGGAACTTGAGATATTGAGAGATGAGACCTCTTGTGAAGTTTTCTCCAAGGCACTCCTCCCTTTGGTGCTCGGAAAGAATGGGGAATGAAGAGGAGAGGTAATGCACTTGATTGAGAGAATAAGTAACTCCCAAAACTCCTCTCATTATAACCCATCAAGGAGGCAAATGAAGAGCCTCTCCATGACTGTTCACCTCCTTTTACCTCTTAACTATCCTCCACTTCAATTACTCATAAGAATTCCTTGCTAGGTGAGTTGGTTAAGGCTTACATGGTTGTTCAAGAGGTCCAAGGTTCAATCCTTGGCTCATGCACCTATATTTTTATTTTATTTTCATTTCATTTATTTTATTATTTTTATTTCTTAAATTCCGAAAATCCCCCCTAAAATCACCCATAATTATGCCAATATTCCTAAATAAAATTCTTTTATATTTATATTAATTTTACCTAATTTATATTAATTTTACCTAATTAATACCCATTTTTGGAGCCCTTTTAAAGCTCATTAGTACCTAGTTTTTCTCAATTTAAATGAGAAAACATGGATTTCTAGGCCCAAGTTTACATAATTATTTCTGGACCCCTCGGAAAATTATCTAGACATGCTCAATATTTTAAGAAAATATTAAGAGAATTTTTCGGGTCGTTACAATCAACTAATTGAAGGTTTGCATAAATCATTGGGTTATTAACTCATTAACAAGTATGCAACTTTATACATAGCACCCAACTGCACCTCTCTTTGCATCGACCTTGGCTGTGGCACAACAAATCGATGCTCCAAGCTTAAAGCTGGCCCATTAATCAAGAAATAGTTTTAATATGGTTGGAGCTCATTCAATCGTTTTGTCAAGCTTGGATGTGTCCAACAACCAAAACTAAGGATTGACCTCTGACTCCAACTATATTATTCATAAACTAATTCCATAGTTTGAACATGTTGAGGTTCAAGCCGGGCATGGATGTGTCCATCAACCCAAACGAGAAACAAAACTCCGATTCTAACCATATTAATGGAAGGTATTGGCCTTAATATTTTGTAAGGGGTTTTGGCTCTCATCCTTTCTTTTCTAAGCACATTCATGACATAGAATTATGTCATGACTAACGATTTCCTTAATAAAGTATGTATGTGACTTAATTTATCAAGTCTCATTATTTGAATTAGGAACCGGATTTCCTAATTCTAATTTCATACTTTATTTAAGGAATTGTTTTGGGAAACAATTTCCTAAATTGTCATAATCAATTTCGGAAATAATATGTTTTAAGACTTTGATTTCACTAAATCAAATCTTATTAAATTAAGAGACAAATCCCTTAATTCAACCACATATTATTTTCATGAAAATCTCATTTAAGAAACTCTATAGGAAACCATTTTCCTAATTAATTTTGGAGACAACAATATATAAGAGCATCACCTCTTAAACATATTTTATTCATGGATTTAATTAATTACAACAAATCGTTTTCTAAGGGTGGCTCCCCGAGGCTCAGATACCCAAAGAAAAGTAATTTGTTGTAAATCCAATTGGACGGCTCTCCGAGGCTCAATCCAAATCAAACATGACAATTTCAATTAAAATTGGGAAATTAAATTACAACAACTAACTTTAAATTGGACGGCTTCCCGAGGCTCAATCAAAAATAAAGAATTTTGTTGTCAATATAAACAACCAATTCAAATTTAATTCTCAATTAACTGTCCATGAATTTGTCTAGACTTTCTTAAAAGAAAGTGCCCAAAATTGCGAGATTTCATAAATATGTTTTCAGAATAATTGTAAGTTTCTGGTACAAAGAAAACATACATATTTCCAAAATTGGAAAATTTCTAAAATTAGAAAAATTTCCAAAATTGGAAATTTTCCAAAGATGGGAAGTATTCACAATTATTATAAAATTTCAGAAACTAGAAAATTTCAAAAGTTTGAGAAATTTCATGAGGATTTCCAAACTTAGAAATTCCTAAATCTAAAATTTATTATAATTTGAAAGTTTCCATAATTGAAAATTTTTTCCAAAATTGAGATCATGACAAAGTTATCCGCAAAACAATTATATGATTATGTCGAACATTAACCGGCTCTAATACCACTGTTGGGACCGGGTGCATGTCGACAAGGATACGGGTTCGTAAAATTTTAAATTTTTACATGCAGCGGAAGAATTAGCATAAAATAATTTCTTAAATTATTTTAACCTCGTATCTACCATGCAACCTTATGGTGTGTGGACATAATCATAAAATAAAACTTTACGAAAAAGTAAACTAATTTACTTTGTACCTCTAGTAACTTGAAGAAAAGGGACGAGATCCAACCGCAGCGTCCCTTGGAAGCTTCGCCTCTATTCGCGTCCACGCCGAGTTCACTTCGGGATGACTTCGCAAAGTCACGAGTTTTGTGCAGACGAGAACTACTAGATTCTCTAAAGGTACAACTAGAAGAACAAGAGAAAAGATAGGAAACTAACCACCAAAGTAACGGAATCAAAATTCCGGGAAGAGAGGAGTTGTGATCCGCCTCTTCTTCTACTTGGTTGGCTTCTCCTTCTTCTTGATAGCTCACGGCAACCAACTTGGAGGGGTGAGGGTGCGCCGGCCCTAGTTTGGACAAGGGGAGCCGACCCTAATCCTTAAGGAGGGCGCCGGCCCTAAGGGAAGAAGAAGAGAGAATAAGAGAGAGAGGGAGAGAATTATCTCTTGATAGCTCTATATCAATTGGAATTAAGGGCTTGCCTTTGGTTCCTTTATATAGTAGCATCTCCCTTGCCAAGTCTCCCTCTTAACGGAATTAACGGAATTAGTTATCATAAGAAATTTATCCTATAAATTCTCTTATGAATTATTCCGTTTAAACCAAGTTTTATTATAACTAACTTTATAATAAAACTAATTAATCTCTCCTTTTATTATGGAATAAATTTTATAAGAAATTTATAAACATTCTTATTATGGAAAAATCAATTCATAATTGATTTTATAAAATTAAAATAAACGATTCCATGGATCATTTTAATTTCCATAAAAAAGAATAAATTTCTATAAATTTATTTATATAAATTTCTTTACACAAATTTATTTATCCATAATTTATAAAACAAATCGTACAAGATTTATTTTATTAATTAAACCAATTAAATTGGTTTCTTCCCCTTCTTGTGGCCGGCCAACCCAAGGGGTTTGGCACCCTCATTGGCCGGCCAAACCAAGCCGAACCGATCACGAATTAAACTCATTTAATTCGCCCAATAAGCCTTCAAAAGACTTAGCCATTTTTAGCTCCCATTGCGCCTCTGATTAACTCAGATTCGCCTTATTTCACTTGATCGGAAAATCCAATTTTCAACTCGTTTTAAATCCCTCGGATTACTCCTAGTGCGTGTGACTAAATAGGCTTTCGATTTATGTTGGTCGTCTATAATCAACAAATTATAGAACGATCATGAGTGGCACCTAGTAGTATATCATGACCCCCAATTAATCGAAAGATCAACGGTTGACCTCAGAAGTAATTCTGAAACCCTTCAGCAGCTCTAATGAATCATGCCCCATTCCCTTCACCATCTTATACCCACTTGGTTCAAGACACGGTCTATTTGTGTCAGTCCCCACTAGGCTGACTACGTCACACCTAGCCCAAGTAATGTCTTTCTCGTCCTTTGGATTTCTAATTACTCTCATGTATTTTAGAGACTCGCACTCCAAACATGATATACTCTGGCCAGAGGTTTTGAGTAACAATCCGACGATAGGCCTGGGTATACATCTCCTCGCAAGGAGTGGTGAATCCTTTGTAGGTTGTTCAAACATCTTCGGGCACTTCGGCTTATACCCAATCATCCTGGGTCCACACCTCCTTGGAGATGCTTGCTTAAGATGTTAAAGTATAAGTCTCCATGACCAAGATGACTTGAACACCGCAAGTCAAAGGAACATCGCACTTAAGCCGCAGTAAGAACTTCATTGACATATCTATATAGATAACCATATGAAGTCTTACAGCTTGTCACTCCAATGAACTAGTTCCCTTAACTAGCATCCATGTTTATCTCCAGACATCCCAATGTCACCAGCCAGTGAGAATCAGCTGATTAGAGAATAACCCATGCTAGTCTCAACAGAATTGATAGTGTCCGTATTTATCAATTCATCGACTAGGGATATTTTCAATACTTCACATTTGCACATTTAGAGATAATCACTAGTTGTGATCCCATCACAAATTCTCTTATGCTGTGAGTTGTATTGCGGACATTCAATAGATGAGTTTAAGATCCCAATCAAATACAAACATGTATACTCAAATAGTGAATTATCATTTATTGAAATAAATGTTTACAATCATAAGGCGATTGCCTTAGGACACTTCTCTCATATCACTTAAACACCCAACAAACTCCCACTTGGCCTAATGCCAATCGCTACGGTATCCAATACCACAGGCTCTAACATGACCCTCAAACTTGCTTTGAGGCAAGGCCTTAGTTAAAGGATCCGCTAAATTCCTTTCAGTGGGAATTTTCTCATTTGTATATCATTCCTACTTATAATCTCTCTGATCAATGATAGCGGCGAAGCACGTGTTTGGATCGCTGATGAGACCTTGGTTCCTTTGCTTGTGCAATAGCTCCATTGTTGTCGCAGTAAACCGCACTGCTTCATCAATGGTTGGAACCACACCAAGTTCGGAGACAAACTTCTTGATCCAGACTGCTTCCTTTGCTTCTTCCGAAGCTGCGATATATTCCGCTTCCGGGTGGAATCCGCTACGGTGTCTTGTTGGAACTC
>JAGFNQ010000585.1:0-39469 GCA_024364735.1 Boesenbergia rotunda | reverse complement strand
TGATCCTTGGTGTTAGAACGAACACCTTACAACCAAACACCCTAAGGTGTTTAACCATAGGTGGTTTCCCAAACCAAAGTTCTGTTGGGACCGGGTGCATGTTGACAAGGATACGGGTTCGTAAATTTTAAAATATTTACGTGCAGCGGAAGAATTAGCATAAATAATTTCTTAAATTATTTTAACCACGTATCTAGCATGCAACCTTATGATGTGTGGACATGATCATAAATTAAAATTTGCGGAAAAGTAAACTAATTTACTTAGTACCTCGCGTAACTCGAAGTAAGGGACGAGATCCAACCGTAGCGTCCCTTGGAAGCTCCGCCTCTATTCGCGTCCACGCCGAGTTCTCTTCGGGATGACTTCGCAAAGTCACGAGTTTTGTGCCGACAAGAACTACTAGATTCTCTAAAGGCACAACTAGAAGATCAAGAGAGAAGAAAGGAAACTAACCACCAAGAAACGGAATCTAAATTCCGGGAAGGAAGGAGTTGCGATCCGCTTCTTCTTCTTCTTCTTTGGCTCCTCCTTGGTGGATGTTGCTCACGCCAATCCCTTGGAAGGGGAGGAAGTGGGCGCCGGCCCTAAGGGAGAAGGGGCGCCGACCCTAAGGGAAGAGAGGGAGAGAATAAGGAGAGAGAGAGAGCGAGAGAATTAATCTCTTGATAACTCTATTGAGAATTCAAGCCTAGCCTTGGTTCCTTTATATAGTAGTCTCTCCCTTGCCAAGTCTCCCTCTTAAGGAATTTTCATAAGAAATTTATCCTATAAATTTTCTTATGAATTATTCCGTTTAAGCCAAGTTTTATTATAACTAACTTTATAATAAAAAAATACATCTCTCCTTTTATTATGGAATAATTTTCATAAAATTTATTATATAAATTTTCTTATCATGGAAAAATCAATTCATATTGATTTTATAAAATAAAATAAACCATTTAAAGTTTATTTTAATCTCCATAAAAGAATAAATTTATTATATAAATTTTTCTTATCATGGAAAAATCAATTCATAATTGATTTTATAAAATAAATAAACCATCCATGGTTCATTTTAATTTCATAAAAAGAATAAATTTATTATATAAATTTTTCTTATCATGGAAAAATCAATTCATAATTGATTTTAAAATAAAATAAACCATTTAAAGTTTATTTTAATTTCCATGAAAACAAATTTATTTATCCATAATTTTATAAAACAAATCGCGCTTGATTTATTTTATAATTTAAACCAAATTAATTGGTTTCTCCCCTTGTTGTGGCCGGCCAAACCAAAGAGGGTTGGCACCCTCTTTGGCCGTCCAAAGAGCCGATCCCATCGCGGATTAAACTCATTTAATTCGCCCAATAAGCCTTCAAAAGACTTAGCCATTTTAAGCTTCCGTTGCGCCTCTGATTAACTCAGATTCGACTTATTTCTCTTGATCGGAAAATTCAATTTTCAACTCGTTTTAAATCCCTCGGATTACTCATAGTGCATGTGACTAAATAGGCTTTCGATTTATGTTGGCCGTCTATAATCAACCAATTATAGAACGATCATGAGTGGCACCTAGTAGTACATCATGACCCCCAATTAATCGAAAGATCAACGGTTGACCTCAGAAGTAATTCTGAAACCCTTCAGCAGCTCTAATGAATCGTGCCTCATTCCCTTCACCATCTTATACCCACTTGGTTCAGGACACGGTCTATGTGTGTCAGTCCCCACTAGGCTGACTACGTCACACCTAGCCCAAGTAGTGTCTTTCTCGTCCTTTGGATTTCTAATTACTCTCATGTATTTAAGAGACTCATACTCTAAACATGATATGCTCTGGCCAGAGGCTTTGAGTAACAATCCGACGATAGGCCTGGGTATACATCTCCTCGCAAGGAGTGGTGAATCCTTTGTAGGCTGTTCAAACATCTTCGGGCACTTCGGCTTATACCCAACCATCCTGGGTCCACACCTCCTTGGAGATGCTTGCTTAAGATGTTAAAGTATAAGTCTCCATGACCAAGATGACTTGAACACCGCAAGTCAAAGGAACATCGCACTTAAGCTGCGGTAAGGACTTCACTGACATGTCTATGTATAGACTACCATGTGAAGTTTTACAGCTAGTCACTCCAATGAACTAGTTCCCTTAACTAGCATCCATGTTTATCTCCGGACATCCCAATGTCACCAGCCAGTGAGAATCAGCTGATTAGAGAATAACCCATGCTAGTCTCAACAGAATTGATAGTGTCCGTTTTTATCAATTCATCGACTAGGGATATTTTCAATACTTCACAATTGCACATTTAGAGATAATCACTAGTTGTGATCCCATCACAAATTCTCTTATGCTGTGAATTGTATTGCGGACATTCAGTAGATGAGTTTAAGATCCCAATCAAATACACAAACATGTATACTCAAATAGTGAATTATCATTTATTAAAATAAATGTTTACAATCATAAGGCGATTGCCTTAGGACACTTCTCTCATATCACTAACAAACTCCCACTTGGCCTAATGCCAATCGCTACGGTATCCAATACCACAGGCTCTAACATGACCCTCAAACTTGTTTTGAGGCAAGGCCTTAGTTAAAGGATCCGCTAAATTCCTTTCAGTGGGAATTTTCTCAATTTGTATATCATTCCTACTTATAATCTCTCTGATCAGATGATAGCGGCGAAGCACGTGTTTGGATCGCTGATGAGACCTTGGTTCCTTTGCTTGTGCAATAGCTCCATTGTTGTCGCAGTAAACCGGCACTGCTTCATCAATGGTTGGAACCACGCCAAGTTCGGAGACAAACTTCTTGATCCAGACTGCTTCCTTTGCTGCTTCCGAAGCTGCGATATATTCCGCTTCCATGGTAGAATCCGCTACGGTGTCTTGTTTGGAACTTTTCCAACTTACTGCGCCTCCATTCAAAGTAAATACGTATCCAGACTGAGATTTGGAGTCATCCTTATCTGTCTGGAAACTGGCATCTGTATACCCACGTATTACCATATCTCCTTCTCCATATATTAGGAACACATCCTTAGTTCTTCTTAAGTACTTAAGGATTGTCTTGACAGCCGCCCAATGATCCATTCCTGGATCCGACTGGTATCTGCTTGTGACACTCAGAGCATACGATACATCGGGCCTTGTACATAACATAGCATACATGATAGATCCTATCGCGGATGCATAAGGAATCTTATTCATGCAAATCCTCTCGTCTTCTGTGTGCGGACACATAGACTTTGAAAGGTTGATCCCATGCCTGATGGGAAGGTAACCTTTCTTGGATTCCGACATGCTAAACCTTTTTAGCACTCGGTCTATATACGTAGACTGCGAAAGACCAAGCAACCGTTTTGATCTATCTCTATAGATTCTAATCCCAAGGATATAGGTTGCTTCTCCCAGGTCTTTCATGGAGAAAGTTTTGGACAACCAAATTTTAACTGTCTGTAAAACTGATATATCGTTTCCTATAAGTAATATGTCATCGACATATAATACTAGGAATACGACTGCTCCCACTAACCTTCTTGTACACACAAGGTTCGTCAGGATTTTGTGAGAAATCAAACTCTTGATTGTCTCATCAAAACGGATGTTCCAGCTCCTGGATGCTTGCTTCAGTCCATATATGGATCGTCGAAGCTTGCATACTTTGGTTTTATCAACCGATGTGAAACCTTCAGGTTGTATCATGTATACATCCTCAAGCAGGTTTCATTAAGGAAAGCTGTTTTCACATCCATTTGCCATATCTCATAATCATAATGAGCTGCTATGGCTAGGAGCATCCGAATGGATTTAAGCATAACTACTGGCGAATAGGTTTCGTCATAATCAATTCCTTGTTTCTGACGATATCCTTTTGCCACTAATCTAGCCTTAAAGGTAACAACATTACCTTCCATGTCGGTTTTTTTTTTGAAAACCCACTTGCACCCTATGGGCTTAATCCCTTCAGGTGGGTTAACCAAGTCTCATACTTGATTTTCGTACATGGAATCCATTTCCGACTTCATGGCTTCAAGCCATTTGACTCTTTCTGAATTTTTCAGAACATCTTCATAACTGATAGGTTCGTCATCGCTTATGAGTAACACGTCGTTCGATTCACTTATGAGAAATTCGTATCTCACTGGAATATTACGTGTCCTATCAGATCTATGAAGAGGTGGTGTAGTTTTAGGTTCAACTGATAGCTCATCATTATGAGTTATTGGTTGTGGGTCTAGACTAGGTGTCTCTGTAATGTCTATTGGAGTTTCTTGAACTTCATCAAGTTCAATGCCACTCCCACTGTTTTCTTGTAAAAGAAATTCTTTTTCCAGAAATACAGCATGCCTTGAAACAAACACCTTTTGTTCCAAGGGATGATAAAATTGGTAACCCTTCGTTTCCTTAGGGTATCCAATAAATAGACATTTATCAGACTTAGCATCCAATTTGTCTGATATAGTCTGCTTCACATAAGCAGGACAACCCCATATCTTAAGGTGAGTTAAGTGAGGTTTCTTACTATTCCATGTCTCATATGGAGTAGTAGAGACTACCTTGGTCGTGACTCTGTTTAGCAAGTAAATAGCTGTCTTAAGTGCATAGCTCCAAAAGGATTTTGGAAGAGTTGCATGATTCATCATTGACCTAACCATGTCCATCAAGGTTCGGTTGCGCCTCTCAGATACACCATTATGCTGTGGTGTATACGGCGGAGTCCATTGGGACAATATCCCATTGTCCCTAAGATAATCTTGAAACTCTTGACTTAGGTATTCACCACCCCGATCGGATCGAAGTATCTTAATACTTTTGCCAAGCTGTTTCTCTACTTCATTTCTGAACTCTTTGAATTTCTCAAAGGCTTCAGATTTGTGTTTCATCAAGAACACATACCCGAATCGTGAATGATCATCGATAAAGGTGATGAAGTAGCTATAGCTTCCTTGTGCAAGAGTTGACATTTGTCCACATACATCAGTATGTATTAGACCAAGCAATTCTCTCACTGGATTACCTTTTCCAGAAAAGGGTAATTTGACCATCTTGCCTTTTAAGCATGATTCGCATGTATCAAATGAACCGGGTTCAAATGATTCCAAAATTCCACATCGGTGTAATTTGGTCATGCGTTTCTTACTTACATGGCCAAGACGACAATGCCATGTGTACGAGTCTATTCGATTATCTATTCTAGCACGTTTGTTGCTAACTTCGATATAGAAAATGTCACCGGATAAATCTAACGTGTAGATACCATTGCACAAAGTTTCATTCCCATAAAGAACGCCATTTAAAGTTATGTAACAACAATTGTTACTAAAAGTTAAATGATAACCCTTTTCATTCAATCATGAAATAGATACAATGTTCTTTATTAACGAAGGAACAAAATAACAATTATCCAATTCTAAGACACGTCCAGTAGGGAGCTTTAGCAAATATGTTCCTATGGCAACAGCAGCAATCTTTGCTCCATTTCCAACTCGCAAATTCGCTTCTCCCTTGACGAGTCTTCTTCTATTCCTTAGCCCCAGTATGTCATTACATATATGTGAGCTACACCCAGTATCAAGTACCCAGGTATTTGAGGAAATAGAGTGACATTCAATAACGAAGATGCCTGAAGAGGATGGGGCATCGGATGCCTTATTCTTCAAGGACTCAAGATAAACCTTGCAGTTTCTTCGCCAGTGACCCTCCTTGCCACAGTGATGGCGAGTGCCTTTTGGGGTCTTTTCAGTCTTTTTGGCCTTTTTCTTCTTTCCCTTATTCTGTTCTTTGGCCTTCCTCTTAGAACCTTTCTTCGAGGAACCAACTAACAGTACCGTCTTCTGATCCTGCTTCACAGAAGGCTCTACAGTCTTCAGCAGGTTGAGCAACTCAGGAAACTGGTCTGGAGTTGCATTTTCAGGAGGACGGTTGGGAAGTTGATCTTCAAGGACATAAGCAAGCTTTTCTGCCTTGAGGACTATCCTCAGGTTTCGAAGTCAGTCCATGAAGTTTGGCCCAGTCAGTTTATTGGTGTCCAAAATGGAATGCAAATTCAGAGAAGACATGATCGAGTGATTATCCTAGAAATACAAATTGAGCTTATGTGAGAAGAATGATTGAAGAATGTATCAACATACATAAATAAAATCCTATTTATTTTTCAAATTGAATAACCCTTTTTATCAATTCGGGAGATCGTAGGAACATCTCCAAATAGGTTGATATCCAACTATAGATAAGAACCACCATGGCTGTGGCCATCAAGTTGTTCTTCGCTATGAAGGTAGGTAATTATACCGATTACATATCACATATATGTAACTATCACTTTATGCTATCAACTAATTGAATGTTTGCATAAATCATTGGGTTGTTAACTCATTAACATGTATGAAACATTATACATAGCACCCAACTGCACCTCTCTTTACATCGACCTTGGCTGTAGCACAACAAATCGATGCTCCAAGCTTAAGGCTGACCCATTAATCAAGAAATAGTTTTAATATGGTTGGAGCTCATTCAACCGTTTAGTCAGGCTTGGATGTGTCCAACAACCAAAACTAAGGATTGACCTCTGACTCGAACTATATTATTCATAAACTAATTCTATGGTTTGAACATGTTGAGGTTTAAGCCGGGCATGGATGTGTCCATCAACCCAAACGAGAAACAAAACTCCGATTCTAACCATATTAATGGAAGGTGTTGGCCTTAATATTTTGTAAGGGGTTTTGGGTCTCATCCTTTCTTTTCTAAGCACATTCATGACATTGAATCATGTCATGACTAATGATTTCCTTAATAAAGTATGTATGTGACTTAATTTATCAAGTCTCATTAATTGAATTAGGAACCGGATTTCCTAATTCTAATTTCATACATTATTAAAGGAATTGTTTTGGGAAACAATTTCCTAAATTGTCATAATCAATTTCGAAAATAATATGTTTAAGACTTTGATTTCTCTAAATCAAATCTTATTAAATTAAGAGACATGAGTCCTTAATTCAACCACATATTATTTTCATGAAAATCTCATTTAAGAAAACTCTATAGGAAATCATTTTCCTAATTAATTTTGGAGATAACAATATGTAAGAGCATCACCTCTTAAATCATATTTTATTCATGGATTTAATTAATTACAACAAATCGTTTTCTAAGGGTGGCTCCCCGAGGCTCAGATACCCAAAGAAAAGTAATTTGTCGTAAATCCAATTTGGTCCGCTTCGGAAGCGTAACCAAATTAAACATGACAATTTCATTTAAAATTGGAAAATTAAATTACAACAACTAACTTTAAATTGGATGGCTCCCCAAGGCTCAATCCAAAATAAAGAATTTTGTTGTCAATTTAAAAACCAATTCAAATTTAATTGTCAATTAATTGTCCATAAATTTGTCTAGACTTTCTTGAAAGAAAGTGCCCAAAATTGCGAGATTTCATAACAGGTTTTCAGAATAATTGTATGTTTCTGGTACAAAGAAAACTTACATATTTCCAAAATTAGAAAATTTCTAAAATAGAAAATTTTTCAAAATTGGAAAGTTTCCAAAGATGGGAAGTTTTCACAATTATTATAAAATTTCAGAAACTAGAAAATTTCAAAAGTTTGCGAAATTTCTTGAGGATTTTCAAACTTTGAAATTTCTAAATCTAAAATTTATTATAATTGGAAAGTTTCCATAATTGAAAATTTTTCCAAAATTGAGATCATGACAAAGTTTTCCACAAAACAATTATATGATTATGTCGAACACTAACCGGCTCTGATACCACTGTTGGGACCGGGTGCATGTTGACAAGGATACGAGTTCGTAAATTTTAAAATATTTATGTGCAGCGGAAGAATTAGCATAAATAATTTCTCAAATTATTTTTAACCACGTATCTAGTATGCGACCTTATGATGTGTGGACATGATCATAAATTAAAATTTTGCGGAAAAGTAAATTAATTTACTTATTACCTCGCGTAACTCGAAGTAAGGGACGAGATCCAACCGTAGCGTCCCTTGGAAGCTCCGCCTCTATTCGCGTCCACGCCGAGTTCTCTTCGGGATGACTTCGCAAAGCCACGAGTTTTATGCCGACGAGAACTACTAGAATCTCTAAAGGCACAACTAGAAGATCAAGAGAGAAGAAAGGAAACTAACCACCAAGAAACGGAATCTAAATTCCGGGAAGGAAGGAGTTGCGATCCGCTTCTTCTTCTTCTTCTTTGGCTCCTCCTTGGTGGATGTTGCTCACGCCAATCCCTTGGAAGGGGAGGAAGTGGGCGCCGGCCCTAAGGGAAGAAGTGGGCGCCGGCCCTAAGGGAAGAGAGGGAGAGAATAAGGGAGAGAGAGAGAGCGAGAGAATTAATCTCTTGATAACTCTATTGAGGAATTCAAGCTTAGCCTTGGTTCCTTTATATAGTAGTCTCTCCCTTGCCAAGTCTCCCTCTTAACGGAATTTTCATAAGAAATTTATCCTATAAATTTTCTTATGAATTATTCCGTTTAAGCCAAGTTTTATTATAACTAACTTTATAATAAAACAAATACATCTCTCCTTTTATTATGAAATAAATTTTCATAAAATTTATTATATAAATTTTCTTATCATGGAAAAATCAATTCATAATTGATTTTATAAAATAAAAATAAACCATTTAAAGTTTATTTTAATCCCCATAAAAAGAATAAATTTATTATATAAATTTTTCTTATCATGGAAAAATCAATTCATAATTGATTTTATAAAATAAAATAAACCAATACATGGTTCATTTTAATTTCCATAAAAAGAATAAATTTATTATATAAATTTTTCTTATCATGGAAAAATCAATTCATAATTGATTTTAAAATAAAAATAAACCATTTAAAGCTTATTTTAATTTCCATGAAAATAAATTTATTTATCCATAATTTTATAAAACAAATCGCGCTTGATTTATTTTATAATTTAAACCAAATTAATTGGTTTCTCCCCCTTGTTGTGGCCGGCCAAACCAATGAGGGTTGGCACCCTCTTTGGCCGGCCAAACCGAGCCGATCCCATCGAGAATTAAACTCATTTAATTCACCCAATAAGCCTTCAAAAGACTTAGCCATTTTAAGCTTCCGTTGCGCCTCTGATTAACTCAGATTCGACTTATTTCTCTTGATCGGAAAATCCAATTTTCAACTCGTTTTAAATCCCTCGGATTACTCGTAGTGCGTGTGACTAAATAGACTTTCGATTTATGTTGGCCGTCTATAATCAACCAATTATAGAACGATCATGAGTGGCACCTAGTAGTACATCATGACCCCCAATTAATCGAAAGATCAACGGTTGATCTCAGAAGTAATTCTGAAACCCTTCAGCAGCTCTAATGAATCGTGCCTCATTCCCTTCACCATCTTATACCCACTTGGTTCAGGACACGGTCTATGTGTGTCAGTCCCCACTAGGCTGACTACGTCACATCTAGCCCAAGTAGTGTCTTTCTCGTCCTTTGGATTTCTAATTACTCTCATGTATTTAAGAGACTCATACTCTAAACATGATATGCTCTGGCCAGAGGCTTTGAGTAACAATCCGACGATAGGCCTGGGTATACATCTCCTCGCAAGGAGTGGTGAATCCTTTGTAGGCTGTTCAAACATCTTCGGGCACTTCGGCTTATACCCAACCATCCTGGGTCCACACCTCCTTGGAGATGCTTGCTTAAGATGTTAAAGTATAAGTCTCCAAGACCAAGATGACTTGAACACCGCAAGTCAAAGGAACATCGCACTTAAGCTGCGGTAAGGACTTCACTGACATGTCTATGTATAGACTACCATGTGAAGTTTTACAGCCAGTCACTCCAATGAACTAGTTCCCTTAACTAGCATCCATGTTTATCTCCGGACATCCCAATGTCACCAGCCAGTGAGAATCAGCTGATTAGAGAATAACCCATGCTAGTCTCAACAGAATTGATAGTGTCCGTTTTTATCAATTCATCGCCTAGGGATATTTTTAATACTTCACAATTGCACATTTAGAGATAATCACTAGTTGTGATCCCATCACAAATTCTCTTATGCTGTGAATTGTATTGCGGACATTCAGTAGATGAGTTTAAGATCCCAATCAAATACACAAACATGTATACTCAAATAGTGAATTATCATTTATTAAAATAAATGTTTACAATCATAAGGCGATTGCCTTAGGACACTTCTCTCATATCACTAACAAACTCCCACTTGGCCTAATGCCAATCGCTACGGTATCCAATACCACAGGCTCTAACATGACCCTCAAACTTATTTTGAGTCAAGGCCTTAGTTAAAGGATCCGCTAAATTCCTTTCAGTGGGAATTTTCTCAATTTGTATATCTTTTCTACTTATAATCTCTCTGATCAGATGATAGCGGCGAAGCACGTGTTTGGATCGCTGATGAGACCTTGGTTCCTTTGCTTGTGCAATAGCTCCATTGTTGTCGCAGTAAACCGGCACTGCTTCATCAATGGTTGGAACCACGCCATGTTCGGAGACGAACTACATGATCCAGACTGCTTCCTTTGCTGATTCCGAAGCTGCGATATATTTCGCTTCCATGGTAGAATCCACTGTGGTGTCTTGTTTGGAAATTTTCCAACTTACTACGGCTCCATTCAAAGTAAATATGTATCCAGACTGAGATTTGGAGTCATCATTATCTGTCTAGAAATTGGCATCTGTCAACACCAATATTGAAAGTCGGCGCCATCAAAGAATGGAGGTCGGGTGGTGGAGAAGCCTTCTCTCAACGTCATCTTGTTGATAACTCTCGGATGTTAAGCCGTAAAGAGAGCACCAAGCTCTGATACCACTTGTTGGAAATGGATGGCTAGAGAGGGGGGGGGTGAATATAGCCAATAACTTGAACTTTAAACACTTATGAAGTTTCTGCAACTCAGATATCAGTAGCACAACGGAAAGAGTAGAAAACAGAGTGTGCAGAAAACTAAAAACAGAAACGAAAGCAAAGCAAACACAACTAGCAAGATCGCTAACAAGGAGGGTTTACAAGGTTCGGGAATAACTTGCCCCTACTCCTTGGCGTGCCCTTAAGGTGGGCGATCCCTTGATCGTCGGCAGATCAAGCCCCGGTTAACACCGGATAGAAGACAACCTCCTTCTCGGTGGAGAAACCTCTCCACAGTGTTTCAATCACAAATATATGTTTAAGCACAATGAAACGATAGGAAGGAACTTACTCAAGCACTCAGCAAAGACAAGAACACAGCAAGCTTTCCCGAGCTCCACCCAGCGGCGATCTCACATAAGGAACCCTTCCTCGTGTCTTCCCGCTGTCGGACTCCAAGCCTCTTGTTCTCTCCTTCAAGCGCTCAAGTAATGGTTGCTTCAAGAATGTAGCAGCTTGCTCAAGGTGATGAGAACTTCAGAAACATAGCAAGCAAGTTGTGGAGAACTCAAGGCGCGGTATGAAACTCAGTTTGCAAAGACAGTCACTCTCAACCACGAAGCCTTCTCCGCCCTTTTTGTTTCTCCACTCAGCATCAGGTGACAGCATCTCCTGCAGCCTCCAGCTACCTCACTGCCAACGCCAGCTACCACTGAGCCTTCCCTGGACTTCCTGAGCTCCCTCAGCCAAGCTCCAGTCAGCGGCTCCAGACTGCAGCTCCGGCCGTTGCAACCTGAGATGGAAAACGGACAAACATGCTCCAAGGAAAGCCTCCATTGACTTCTCCTTAAGTGTTTGAATCCTCCCCTATCACCTGCAGCTTAATAAGAGTGTTAGAGCAGCATATCAAGCAGTAAATCAAGATTCAGAAGTGGAGCGCAGAGAATCGGATACGATCAGACGCTCTGATCGCGTCTGACAGTTCAATTTGAATTAAAGTGATCGGTCACCAGACCGATCCTGGGCTTGTGGATCGGTCACCAGACCGATCAACCTCTGTGCTGGGATTCCCAGCTCTCACGGCAACACAGCCTGATCGGTCACCGGACCGATCACAGTGAAGCCTGATCGATCACCAGACCGATCAGAGTGAAGCCTGATCGGTCACTCAGACCGATCAGGACATATGAACAGTAATTCTGTTATCAGATCCTAAGTCCCTGATCGGTCACCGGACCGATCCAGGGTCTGATCCGGAGGAGAACTCACTCACTGTTCTCTACATGATCGGTCACCAGACCGATCAGGAGCAAGTCAGTGAGGAAGTTGCATGCTCCCTGATCGGTCACCGGACCGATCAGACATCGCTGGATCGATCACCAGACCGATCCCTGAAGGAGCAGCGTGCCAATATCCCTGATTGGTCACCAAACCGATCCAGGGAGTCAAACCCAGCCCTCCAAGCTAGGGTTTCATCCATCTTATCCCTCCAAGCTAAGGATTTTTCCATCTAACTCTCTAAGTTGGGAATTTGCACCTAACCTTCCAAGTTAGGACTTTTCATCTAGCCCTCCAAGCTAGGACTTTTCACCTAGCCCTCCAAGCTAGGACTTTTCACCCAACCCTTCCGAGTTAGAACTTCATCCAACCTAGCCCTCCAAGCTAGGCACCTGACCCTTCAAGCCAGGACTTTTCACCTAATTCTCCAAGTTGGGACTTTGCACCTAACCCTCCAAGTTAGGACTTTTCACCTAGCCCTCCAGGCTAGGACTTTTCACCCAACCCTTCCGAATTAGGACTTTCCAACTCCTAGCCCTCCAAGCTAGGATTTTACACACCTAACCCTCCAGTTTAGGATTTTCCAAACCCTGCCTAATCCTCGATCAGGACTTAATAATAATCATCATAATCATCAACCTAAACTAAAATCGGTGTCAACACCAAAACAACAATCAGGGCCAGACTGCATCAACAGGTTGTTCGGTTGCTACTAGGGGAGCCGCCCCGGAGGCGGCAGACGTTTGCGCTGGGACGATTGGAGTCAGGTCCGCTGCGGCGGCATGAGTCGGGCCACCCTCCCTCACTTGCAACTCGGCAGCGATTCGAGCTTCCAGCTCGGCATCGTCTAGGCAGAAGCCTTCTATGAGGGATGCGACCAACATTGAGGAAACTGCAGAGGTAGCACAAACTCAGTTAGAACTAAAAATTGTTCGAAGGAAACATTATAACTCTTACCGACTGAAGATAATGGTAATGTCGGCATGGGGTTGAGGTCGAAGGCAGAAAGAAGCTCATCCTTCAGTAGATGCACTCTATGGAAGTGCCTACTATCTAGCTTGGATATTGCCGATTGGTAGGTCGCGGAGGTGCGGTAGTATTTGGGATGGGGAGGAGAGGAAGGAAGTTCGTCAACCTAGGCCATGGGCTAGCTCGGGGTCAGGATAGGCTTAAAAAAGAAATAGTGCCCTTTCCATCTTTTGTTGGAGGAGGGAAGCTTTTGCAGAAAAGAAGTTTTAGCTCAGGCCTGAAAGAAGAAGTCACATGACTCTTGTTGCTTAGGATAATAAAAGAAGTGGAAGTGTTCGGGCTGAAGGGGAATTTTATACAAAGAAAAAATGATGACCAAGCCGCACATCAGACGGATGGCGTTCGGGGCCAGTCGGGGCAATGGAATACGGAAGTATGTGCAGACAGAGGAGATGAAGGGATGAATGGGGAAGTGGAGACCTGCCTGTAGGTGGTCCCGGGACAATGTGACTAATCGGAGGGGGTGGAGTCAGGGTGGTTGGTCGATTTGGGCAAGCGGAGTCGATGGTCGTAGGGAATCAAGAAGTCTGATTGAAGCTGATCTAGGTTATGGGCGGTGAGGTCAGTCACCATGACAGAGTACCAGGGCAAGGCAGGGGAGGAGGATGAAGAAGGTGAATCCATGCGAAATAGAAAGGCGAAGGAACTAACCAGGGAGGAAAGGTCGCAGGAGAAGGAAGTCGAAAGAGGATGACTCGCCGAAACCCTAGCAAAGCTCGAGGCGGCAGCAGGATGGTGTCGAGATTAAAATGCTATAGGGAAAACGGCGAAGCAAGAAGCATACTTATAGGAATCGGAGAATGACATCAGTCGTCTAATGGCGAGTGGAAAAGAGGCGGGCTCAAGCCAAGACCGTTCGATCGAACTCGGGATGGCCACTGAAATGGCAGATCACACGTGCGGGTCAAACATTCGCGAAGAGGAGCGGCATACTCCTCGTTACTCGGAAAACGAATGACTGATGCACATGTATCCCCGGTCATTAAGGCCGCAGTTAGAGAAGAGATATGCTGTGATTCTACGACCGGAAGGTGAAGAGACATTTGATGAGACAACCTGCTATCCGAGTGAATCACTAACTCCGGGTCGACTAAGGAAGTCATCCGCGTGAGCCGATCACTCAGGTGTGCCAGGCTCGGGCACGAAGGACAGTCCAGTCAGTCGGACTCATCTCCTCCTTCGACTAGACTCGAGGGGGACGCTTATGATCCCGGACAAGCTTGCGTGTAGCCCGGCCCGCCCACCTGGCGCCTCGTCAGCAGCAGATAGATTTATGAGCTTCAGGAGCCCAGGGGATATAAGACTTGTATAGGCGGCCCGGTCTAGTTCCCTCGAGAACGAAAAGGGATGGGCCCTGAGAATAGGTAATCATGACGGCTAAGGGGATCAGAAATCCCCGAAAGGCCCCCCATGTCCAGAAAGGCCTGGATTGGGGAGCCCGAGTCCAAGAAGACTCAACTCACAGCGTCACTGAAGCTCAGTTCCCCCGGGCCGGGGGAACCTCAAACTCCAAGAATCTTGAAAACATACGCAACTATACGCTTACACACCACTCGACTCAGTGTCCCCGATCGGGCGTGTGGTGACCCACGTTCCTCAGAATCGGCCTGACCGAGCGTCCAAATTATCGCGGGCTTGCCCCCGTCTCGGGTTGGCTCCCAGCCGACGCGTGGCAGCCCACGCTCCTAGGGTAAGCCCGAGCCGGAGGGGGCTTTGCTTAACATGTCCCTGAATCGTGCTATCACTCTAGGCCCTCAGTCGGCCTCCTCATCTTGTGCCCTCAGTCGGCACCGATACTTAGTCCCTCAGTCGGCCTTCTCATCTTGTGCCCTCAGTCGACACCGATACTCTAGGCTCTCAGTTGACACTGATACTCTAAGCCCTCAGTCGGTCTCTTGATCTTGTGCCCTCAGTCGGCACCGATACTCCAGGCCCTCAGTCAGCCTTCTCATTCTGTGCCCCCAGTTGGCATTCGTCGTGACACACCAGAACAACCACTCCCTAACACAGGACTAGCAGAAGGAGCACGGGGGTCGCCGCAGGTAAGGCATCATTCTGACACTAATCGCGAGCATCTCGCTGATGTCATGATCTTCCTGCCACATCCTGGGCCCCCTACCCCGACCACATACCTCTGTGTCAGGTCGAGCGGTGCCCTTTTCCTTATTCCGATGTGCGACACCTTACCCTGCTACCTCTGGGTATGCCTTGCCCTGTCTTCGCTATGAGACAAAAGGTGGCAAGCTGGGCAGCAACTGTCAGCTTCCCCGGCTATATAAGTCTCTCCGCCCCACACGCCCTAGGTACGCGCAATAGTAATTTGGCTACTGTTGCATTGTCTTTTGTTTTCCACTCTCGAGGACTGATTTAACCGTCGGAGTGTCTTACCGGGGACTTTTCTCGACGGGTTCTAACGGTCTTTGTCTTGCAAATTAGGAGCGAGTCTCACAACCAGCCTCAGTAGTTCGTCATCCTCGGAGGACCATCTTACTCTTAGGATGCCTATTTCACTTCGCGACAGGATCATAAATATTATAGCACATCTTACAAATTTCAATAGAGTTGCGGTTATATAAAGCTCCCTCACATACTAATCAACTATAGTTTCTTGATTTATATTTCTATAGATGGTCGTAGGGTCAGTCGTGGGGAGTGTCCGGGTCAGCATATGAACTTTTGTTGCAATAAAGTTGTGGTTATAAATCATTTAAGTGACATGTTAAAACTAAGCACCCTAATTGAGTTTGGAGTTGATAATTCTCAAATGTAATTATTCAAAATTTCATAAGTATCGATTCTAAGTTATTTAAATATTTAAATATTAAATTAAGAGAAAATTAGTTAGATTTATTTATATCATATATTTTTTTCTCTTAATTTTGATTCTAGATGCACATGTGAGGATTTTGACAAAAATTACTTAACTCAATTGTTAAACGCATCTGCATGTTTCAATATTTGGAATTATCATTTACCAACTCATTTATATATATATGAGTGTGATTTATGATTAGATTGATAACTCTTAGTTAATCTAAAAATATTAATTATCATATCTAGTATTTGATGAATCACATACCCTCACAACGTATCTCAATTGATGTGTTTAATTTTAAGAAAATATGAATTAAATTTTAAAATATTTTTAATTTCATTTGGTAAACTAATACCGTAAGTATTGAATGACTTAAAATCATATGTTAATTTTATATTGGTGGTTTATATTTTTTATATTTAATGTGTATGTCATATTTTAAATTTATGAGTATGATATTTATTATAAATGCTAGAAAATTAAATTACATCAATAAAAATTATTATTTCTTTATTGAAAAAAATAAATAAAGTTTGTATTATATTACCCATTGACTCATAAGATTTTAAAATGTTTTATATGGTATATGGATGACTGAAAGAATAATCATTATTTTGTAGCTGAAATTAGAGAGGAATTGTAGAGTAAAATAAAACATGAGAAATTGATAAACGAAGAGTATTCGTCATCGTCTTTAGGTTTTACTGAAAAAAAGAGTTTAATTAAATAACAAAAAAAATCATAAAATAACTAAACAAATGCTTAAATAGACAAATCCTAACTCATAAAAGATGAAAAATATCAAAAATACCCTAAATATCATATAAAATTACTAAATTAGTAAAAAAATATTTAGAGCCTCCAAAAAGACACTAAATAATATTTTTTGAATTCAAAACTCAACTAGTTACGGGTTTCACTTAGTAACAAATATAGGATTCTGAACGAACTTCGATTCACACTAAAGATCACTTCGTTCTGATACCAGAGTCTAAAGTTATTGATATTCGTAGATTATATATGTTTTTAAGCATTGTTTAACGCATATTTATTTGCATTTTATGAGCATGATTTACATTATCACACTTTATTTTTCTATGATTTCGTTACTTTTACTCTTTTTGTTCAAAGATCAACTTTTGACTTATTTTCATCGAGAGGATGTATTTTAGAGCAAAAATAGAGTAAAAAATGATCATTGGAGTAACTTTGGGAAGAAGAACAACAAAATAGGGTCATGCTTGGGTTGGCACGGTCGTGTATCAGTTGGCATGATCGTGTCTCCAGAGACACGGCCGTTTCTCCTAGAAGCCAACTAAAGCTTGCACCAGACAAATACACGGCATAGCCGTGCCTTGCTCCCGCCAGACCCAAGCGAGGGTTGCGTCTAATAGACATGACCGTGCTTCATCTTCGACATTTCCACGACAGGTCATGCTTTAGAGGCATAATCATGCCCTCTTTCTTTAGAAGAACCCATGGCTTGGTTGTGCCAAAGCGGCACGACCTTGCCATTTTCACTGTGGCTTACACACCATGATCATGCCTCCAAGCATGGCTAAGTGGTGATGAAGCGTGGTCATATGTCCCATATAAAAGGGGAGTTTTCTCCCTTTTTAGGTCATCTGGGGTTTGGGGCTCAACCCTTCTCCTTAGAGGAAGGGTTTTCCCTCTAGGGGAACCTACGTAGTTCACATACACCCTAGATTATGGTAACTCATCAATGATTTGAGATCGATATCAATGATCCATCCAACTCTCCAGCAAGGATTGATTCTCGAAGACTCCGATTTCATCTCGCTAAGATTTCTCTTCTCTTTTCTTCTAGATTTGAGTTATAGCTTACTTTCTTTGATGCCTTGGGGTTCTATTGCTTTTGTTATGGAGTAGATCTCTGAGTCGTAGGATGTAGGGAGTAATTGTGATGTAAATTTGATGTATACGCTATAGATTTGCCAATTTCCTATTTGAATGGCATGTTTATGCTTTGTTCTTGTTTGATTGAGTGTGTGTGTGGTGATTAATTGCTTATATGTGATATTTGATTGAATGGATATAAAAGATTAGTCAACACATAGAGGGGATGGTCAAGATCGTATGATCGGGGAGCCCTTAGTGAAAGAGGGTATCCTTGTAATCAGATTTTCTAGAGTATAGCATTGAAATGGAGGCCAATTCTCTAATCGTTAGAATACTATCAAAGTTGGTCTTGAAAAATACCTCTATTTTACGCTTTCAAAGCGTCAACTATCCCTCAAACATAGATCGGTGAATGCTTAATTCAGCCATTGAGTAGCTTTAGATGGTGGTTAGTCTTTCAAAGGTGGTCGGACTCTAATATTATTTGTTAGAATCGGTGGACCAACTAGAGGGGTGAATAGTATACAAATGAAAATTACGACTTCTCTTGCTTTCTACTTACCAATGACACACACTTTAATTTAAAATAAATAACATTAAATAAAATAAAAGGCACAAGAATTTACATAGTTATAACCTACGTGTTTTTTAATCTAAGACAATTACAACTTGAGGGTGATCGAAGGTCGGCAAGAGGGGATGAATTGACCCTGAAAAAGAAAATGAATCTTTTGTTTGCAACTAGGGAGGTTGCTAATTCAAGGTTGAATATAGCTCGATTCTCCTGAATATATCTCCTTTGGGTGGAGAAGCCTCTTACATGTAGAAAGCTCAGAAATAGAAGAAAATAATACAACAAACTAGTTTGCTATTACTTGGAATATCTTGGATTGTTGAAACTAAGCTTCACGGGTCTATTTATAGCCCCGGTGAAAACTATCCGTTTGCTGACGTGGCAGTTACAGGGAACTCGAGAGGTCTTGGGCGCTGGACACGTGGTCTGAAGCTTTATCCAAAGGCAACTGTCACAAACGGCTAGAATTAGCCTTCTTTGGCGCCTGATACCACACAGTCGCTTGAGTGCTCGGGCGCTTAGTGCTCAGGCGCCCGTGAGCTTACGGGTGCCCAACAGTTATCTTGGTCAGCCGATGTTGACCAGTCTCCGGCTTGACTTGCTTCGCTTTCTTAGGTGATTTCAAACTAACCGGAGTTAGGCTCACCCAAACCCGATTTCGAACTTTCGCCCCTCGAGCGTCCTTCCTCCCGGCTTCTCGTCCCTCGGACACCACGTGTGTCCTTCTTGCTCCACCGGCGTACTCTTTCGCAGAGCTCCACGTCCCTCAGATGCACTGAGTCCATCTGGTCCCTTTCCGTGCCATCCTTCTCGACCATTGCATCTTTCACATCCTGCGCTCCTATGTTCCTGTACACTTAGACACAGGGATTGAACACACCAGAACCTAACTTAAATCGATTGATCACATCAAAACTAACCAAGGATACTTACAATCTCTCCTTTTTTGATGTGCATCAACCCGAGTTAAGTTAAGGTAAAAAAACATACATAAATGTTCAACATTATATATTCTAAAAAAAAAAATTTAGTGTCTACTCCTTAACTTAACACTACTTCTCCCTCTTTGATCACATCAAAAAAACTTAAACAGTTAAGGGAAAAAAATGTCAAAGTTTCTCTAACATATTTTGTTTTAAAAATCATTTGTAAAGTTTTTTTCATGAATTGATAGGACACTGAAAAACACCTTAAACTAATTTTTCAGAAGTAGTTATCCAAAAAAATAAGATAATGTAAAAAAATCAACAGTTTAAAATATTTTTTGGAATCCAATATAAATTTTTACCAATAGGGTTTATTAAAAACTTGGATGGAACATAAGATCTAGGAATTTTTATAATTTAACCCCTGTGATATCTAAAATACCAGTTGAGTTTTTCATAACATTTAATTTTTGAATTTTGTAAACATTTTGAACATGAATAATTGTTTTTCAAATTATCAATTTGAATTTTTAAATTTTTATTTTCAAAATTTAATTTATCAAACATTTCTTTTGGGCAGGAAAAAGATAATTATTTTTTCAAATCTTTATTTGTATTTTTTACTTTGCAAAATGATTTTAACATGACTTTTATTCTAGAGTAAAGTTGATCAAGAGGTAGAAAACATACTGTAAAATACGTGTTAAAAAAAACAAAACAAAAAAAAACAAAATCAGAATCAGAATATATATATATATATATATATATATATATATTGTTATACATATGGTTATAGATATATATATAGTTATATGATTATAAAAGGAAAGGTAATCATTAGAGATAATTATAATTAATCCTTTCCTATAATTTCTCCGGTGCCCTAAGTTCACGCGCCTACTTCCTCTTCTCCCCATCCGCGAGCCGCAGCCAGACGCGCCGACTCCCCTCTTGCGTGCCCTAAACCCGACGCCGCCCCTACCTCCCCTCCGCGTGCCCTAGCCACCGCCGAGGACACGGCGACCCCTTCTTCTTCTTCTTTCATTTTCCTCTCCTCATCGCATGCCCTAGCCCACGACCACACATGACCGCTCGTCTTCTCCTCATCGCGCGATCCTTGGCAGTGCCAACAGACCGACGGACTACCTCTCCCTCTTCCGTTGTGTCGATCGCCCGATGCCAGTGTCAATCGTCGGCGACTCTCTTCTTGAACTCCTGGTTTTCATTATGGATTCGGGTCTGCGGTTAGACGACTAGTAGAGGGGTCAACGTCGGTGATCTATTTCTGGTAAGTATTACTCCGTGAGCACATCGATTGGGTGTGACAAATGGATTTCCTCCAATCATCTTGGATTTCACTGAATTGATCCCTATGGCAGCATTGCGAGGTTTGTTCCAGTGACATCTTCCTCCTTGTGGCTGATCTGGACCTAGCTCGATCAAGGCCAATTGGAGAGGGAAAACCTGTGGGGGTGAGCTATTGGGAGGTAAGCTTTATGTTGATTTTGTTTGTTCATAGAGGGTTTCTGATGATCCCTTCGTGTATCCTTGCTATGTATCATGGATGGTTTGGGTTGATTCTGTTCTAATCAAAGAATTGGGAGGTATGCGAGTGAGGGATGTTTTAGAAATTGTTTTGTTTATATACAAGTCATTGTAAATTAGCTCTGATCAGTAGGATTGTTGTTATAGTTTTAGAGTTGAAACCTAGAGTTGGCAGCACCTTGAATGGGTTTGCCGTGAGCTCCATTTGGAGATAAACAGGTTATTTTGGATGGCCTAAAGAGTGAACGGGTTTAGATCTCTTTAGATCTTATGATAATTTGTTGTGTAATATTTGGTGGGATTTAGTGTTAGTCGATACCTCGATCAGACTTAGGGTTTCCTTTGCTTTTGAAAGAGCTATGGATTAAACTACGTGTTAGGTAATTTGAAATGTAAACCTAATAGGTTAAATGGATAAATTCAAGTTCCAAGACCTACTTTGGAATCTAATCGGGGTAATTTGGGATGATTAAGAGTTAATCATCTAATTATGGTTAATTAGATGAAACCATGAAAAATTAGAAAGATCCTAATTACTGGAGGCAATTCGTTAGCTATAAATTACGTATTATTGTAGTTAAATCTTATGCCTTTGATACAGGATATTGATTGGATTCATCATCGCTGATTAACGGACGGGAGGTTCTTGTTGATACGAGCATCTACGTTGAGGCGGGTACCCTTTGACTTATCTTTTAGATATAGTCTTCTTGCTATGCATTGTCTGTTATAGATAACAGTAAGATTGTATGCTTATCCGCCTTAGTGTACCTGTATCTGATATATGTTGCTGTTTATCCTTGAGGTTAGCTCCTGTTTCACATTATACAGTCACATGAGTTGCCATCTATATGGGTAGATATATATACATAGATGTAGTGATACCATCCCTTTTGCATTTTGATATTGATAGATCACTGGTTATTTTGTTAGTATATCTACTAGGTCACTTGTATCCCATGATATAGGATTCAAACATATTCCTAGCACCCGGTGGTGTTAGTTGAGAACTTGGTGAGGGTTATATGTTTGGATCATGCACCATCCTTGCATTGTTGCATGCTGGCGATCATCGGCTCCTATATAGTCCGAGCCCGTCGCCAGTTACATGAGGATATGCACACACATCCACTCATGGGTAGTGGCTACCATAGGGTGTGTGCATTTGCCCTGTATTGCTCCGCACGGTCACTATTTGGAGGGTGGTTCCGGTACGTGGTAGCAGCCAGGGATCCCTTCTCGTCCTGAGACACGAGAAGATGAGAGCTAGACTCCCCCATTGCTTGGGGTAGGAGAGAGACCTCCACCAGCATCCTGTCCACTCGGTCACTCAGGAGCAGTGATAGCAGGGTGCGTACAGTTGTCATAGCTCTACCCTTTCGGACGTTCATTTATGACAGGTGGACGATGATCTGATTGGTGTCAGGGGTGACACATGTCATTGCACCATGTGCATATTTTGCATCGTGCATTGTTTGCTGCATTTGATTGACATGCATATATTGGATACCTGTTTATCTTGGATTATATGTTCTATTTGTTCCATAGGGATGTATTTCACCCTTTGCAGGCTAGATGGATTCGGGTATGTACCTGTATTTAGTATCCTCAGTATACCCTTGCCTATTATCCATATGAAATTGTATTAGTGTAGACCCTTATTGTTATTATAACGCACTATGCATATCTGCTGGGTATCCGCTGAGCTTATGGACTCACACCGTTGCCATTACTTTTTGATTTCAGGTTGATATCTTCCAGGAGGGTCCGAGTCGCCAGTCCCGTGCTTGTGACGACATCGGATTCGGTTTATGTGTCAATTTCTATTTTAGGACCATATTACGTTTTATTACATTGCACTGGATCTATCGTGGACTTGTGGTTTGGGATTTGAATTATGACATTGTACTTTTGAGTCCATTGTTGGACTACGTGTGTGGTTTTGCTGCATTCCTGCCCCCTGGCAGCTCAGGTAAGTTCGGGTTTTGGTTTTATGAGCATATTATCCTATATATTATTATTCTGCTTGGATTTGGGACCTGAGGCCCATATAAACTATGTGGTTGTGATATATCTGTTGTGTGTATGTGCAAATTGTCCGCCGGACTGGGGAGGTGCTGTTCGATTTTCTATTGGATCAGCGGCTCCTAGGTCTCGGGGCATGATAATTTATATAGCTCAATTGGTACCAGGATTCATAAACTTTAGTACTTAGCCTGGAGGTCTAGAGTTCGAATTCTGGGGAACGCAAAAATCCACTGGCCAGGGGTGGGAAATTCTTGTGAGTAACGACCGCCCAAGAGGTCGCCAAAGGGGCCGCCAAATAGGATTTGGCCGCCCAAGGGGCCCAGGGCCGCCAGTTGGGCAGCCCAAGGGGCCGGGTCGTTACAATAAAAAGGCGCCTTTTATTGTAACGACACGGCCCCTCAACCCATTGGCGGCCAAATCAACATTTGGCGGCCCAACAACCTGGCCCCTAGGGCCCAACAACCTGGCGGCCAAATCAACATTTGGTGGCCCAACTATGTCGTCGACCAACAACCGATGTCGACGACCAACAACTGTGTCGTTACTCACTAGGTCTTTCCACCCCTGGCCAATGAATTTTTGCCTTCCTCAGGATTCGAACTCTAGATCTCCAGGATAAGTACTAGAGTTTATGAATCCTGATACCAATTGAGCTGTAGCTCAATTGGTATCAGAATTCATAAACTCTAGTACTTATCCTGGAGGTCTAGAGTTCGAATCCTGAGGAAGGCAAAAATCAACTGGCCAGGGGTGGAAAGACCTAGTGAGTAACGACACGGTTGTTGGTCGTCGACATCGGTTGTTGGTCGACGACATAGTTGGGCTACCAGGTTGTTGGGCCTGAGGGGCCAAGTTGTTGGGCCGCCAAATGTTGATTTGGCCGCCAATGGGTTGAGGGGCCGTGTCGTTACTCATACCTCACTTACCATGTCACTTTTGAAGCCCAAAGCTCCCCTTCGTTTATGCTGTCCTCTGAGGTGGCTCTGTTAGGATGTATATTAAAAAGCCTTGCCCTTTTCTGTATGGACATCCACATTTTGAAAGAGAATCATAACAACACTGATGCATGTTTATATTAGTATGTGCATAACCGTCCGATACTTTGCATTGTAGATAACATGGTGTGTGGTGACACACAGAAGATCATGTTATCAGTCCCTTGTATAGTATAAGTAGAGACTCACAATCGAGATGGAGTTGGACAAACCATCGGGATAGTTATAGTGTAATTAGGTGTGGTTTGTCTTGACCATAGAATTACACTAATGCACTTTGTGTGCATTGAGTAGGACCAAAATAGAGGTCATCCAATTTATACTGACTTAATAATTGGATTGGACCTCGGATTATTATGGAATATAATCTCTAAACCCCGATATAATAACGGGCACATATAGTTAATATTTTATTTATTTGATTTACCAATGGGTGAGATTTATTCCTCTAAATCAATAGACCCGGTAAATTAGGAAATAATATTAATTATATGTTGTGCCATTGATTATTGGCGGAATTCGTGTCCTGGTGAGTCGGGATGATGATGCCCCCTTGATGAGCTTATAAGGTTCATCATGTTAAACCCTTCAGGTAGATTTGATTCGACATGATAATAAGGTTGAGTGATACTAGTCAAGGAGTTAGAAGTTTATTAATTAAAATTGTCAGTAATTTAAATTAATTTACGGGCATACGATATCTTAAACATGGGGAGATGGATGTACTCATAATAGGTGGAGCACATATAAAAATATGGGGGTTGGTGAGGAAGTTCAATGGAGATCCTTTAGTGGAATGGATCTTCATTAATGGATCGGTTTTAGATAGATTAGCGGGCTAAGACCCAACTCCTCCTCATGGTCCCTACCTTAGCCTATATATACCCCATGGGATCAAGAAACTAAGGCTTAATCCAATTAATCACCACATCATAGGCTCTTCTCTCCTCTCTCTCTTTTCTCTCTCCTAGGGCGCCGACAACAAGGAGTTTCTTCTCCTTCTTGTTTTCTTTTCTCCTTCCTTCTTCACGGTTAGTGCTCGGCGACCACAGATACAAGGAGGAGCTTCATCCTCCTCATGTGGCTCGGCAAGAACAGGGAGAAAGGAGGCTCGTCGGAGGTGGAGAAGTGATCATCTCCTTGGTGACTGGCGGCGACGCAAGCAAGGGAAGAGAAGAGAATTCCGACCGGTTGAGGTGGGAAGGAGGACTCTTTTCTCCTTCATCTTCTTCTTCATCTTCCATTCAAGGGCTGCTATGTGCCCGGCGGGGCTTGGGTGGCACTTGGTGGCCGGCGGCGCAAGGGAAGTGGGAGAGGTGGCCGGCGGTTCCAAACCCTAGTGTTGGGGTTTTGCTTGGCGTGAAGAAATGATCAATTAGAGCCCTTGGTGATTTCGGTTTTCGGTAGGTCGTCGCCCACACGACGCCCAAGAGGGAAGAGACATAAGGTAGAAGACTGCGGGGAAATGAATGTATAAATTTCTTCCTTGGCTCCTTGTTGTTCTTATCATTTCATGTGTATGTTGATTAATTATTATAATTTTGATTATTTGATAATCATTGTTAATAATTAATTAATTGGACCCCGATAATAAACAAAAAAATTGGAGATTCACTCGTCGTCTTTTGCACGGTCGATCGGTTAGGTGAATTACAAGGCTTGATCTTTGAGATTGGCTAAGTTGTAATTTGAACCGATCGATACAATGACGAGTTGGTCGTTTGGGAGACGGGTCTCCATTCGGATTAATTTTCAATCTGTAGACATGGAGAGGTCTCTCAAGGACGACCAAGTATTCGCTTAGGAAACCTGCCAAGTCCTACCCAACAGGCTCCCCCTTCATTGATGCTCTCATCTTCTTGGTATGACGCTATCATGGCAAGTCCAGCGTGTTCCTCGAGATCTAAGTCTTCCGATGAAGACTCGTCCCACGTCGCCTTTAGGTTGTCTACCTCTTTCTTGGGTGCCACTTTTCCTTTATTTTTTTCCTTTGGGGCAGTTTTTCTTCATGTGTCCTTCTTCGTTGCAGTTGTAACATCGGATCTTCCTTTGTTCATACCCTCCACCTTATTAAATTGTTTAGTCTTAAAGTATTTGGACAATTTTCTTACCATGTATGATGCGTTTTCATCACTTTCTAAAGAATCCTCTTCATGTTGGATCCTCCTCGTGCCTAAGGCGATGTTATCTATATTCCTTATTCCTGCACATCTGGTTTCGTGAAGTTCTAGAGTTGAAAAAAGTTCTTCCAAGGTACTTACCACAAGGCCCTTAGAAATGTAGTTGGCGTCGATAGTTGAAATCCAGTTCGGGATCCTCGGGAAGGCGTTCAATGCGTAGCTTTGCGCATTCTGATTGCTTACTATTTCTATGAGATTGTTAAGTTCTATCATCAGCTCCTTAATGTTAGCGTAAAGTTGTGCAACCGACTCTCCTTCTTCCAGTCAAAGATTGCTGAGTTGATTTCGAAGCAGATCTCTTTTTGCCAATTTGGCTTCGGAGGTACCTTCATGGAGTTCAAGGAACTTCTCCCAAAGTTCCTTCTCTGATTGGTAGCTGTCATTAGGTTGACTGCTTGTGCAGGAAGTACGGTTAGCATATGGTATTCTGCTTTTTCATTTTCCACGAAGTCAGCCTGTTCCTTCTTAGTACACAAACTTTATTCCTTGGGTTTATTATCGGTGTTTTTTAGAGCTATAAAACCATTTTTTATTTTTAAAATTAATTCAAAATTGATTTTGAAAAAAAACTTGCATTTTGCGTTTCTAGCTCGCGAACTCCCCTTGAACTTGGGCAGGTAGATGACTGGTCCGACCATTTTGTAGTTGCTTCAGACACCGGTTAGCCTTTCTAGAGCGTCCTGGCATTAATACCAATTGAGGGTGATCGAAGGTCGGCAAGAGGGGGTGAATTGCCCCTAAAAAAGAAAATGAATCTTTTGTTTCGTTTGCAACTGGCGAGGTTGCTAATCCAAGGCTGAATATAGCCTGATTCTCCTAAATATATCTCCTTTGTGCTGAGAAGCCTCTTACATGTGGGAAGTGTTAGGATGTATACTAAAAGCCTTACTTTTATATAGACATCTACATTTTGAAAGAGAATCACATGATCACTGTTTGAATATTTATTGGTTATTTATGTGCATATTGTCTAATACTTAACATTGTAGATAACATGGTGTGTGGTGTCACATAGAAGATCATGTTATCAGTCCCTTGTAAATTATAAGTAGAGGCTCACAACCGAGATGGATTTGGACAAACCATCGGGATAGTTGTAGTGTAATTTGGTATTGGTTTATCTTGACCATAGAATTACACTAGCGCACTTTGTGTGTATTGAGTAGGACCAACATAGAGGTGATTCAATTTATACTGACTTTATAATTGAATCAGACCTCAGTTATTATGGAGTACATGCTCTTAATCCCGATATAATAACGGGCACATGTACTAAATATTTATTTCTTTGATTTACCAATGGGCGAGATTTATTTGTTAAATCGATTGGCCCGGTAAGTTGGGAAATAATATTATTTATATGGTGTGTCATTGATTATAGAAGAAAACCGTGTCCTGGTGAGTCGGGTTGTTGATGTCCCCTTGAGGAGCTCATAAAGTTCATCATGTTAAATCCTACAAGTGGACTTGGTCCGACATGATGATAAGGTTGAGTGGTACTACTCAAGGAGTTAGATGTTAATTAATTAAATTGTCAATAATATAATTAATTAATGGGCTTTCGATATCCTAAACACGGGGAGTTCTTGTACTCATAATAAATGGAGCCCATATTTAAATATGCGGGGTTGGTGAGGTAGATCAATAGTGATCCTCTAGTGGAATGGATTACCATTAATGGATCGGGACTTGATCCATTGGGTGGCCAAGACCGAACTCCTCCTCATGGTCCCTATTATAGTCCTATATATACCCCATGAGTCATGAGACCCAAGCATCCAATTCATCCAAACAACCTAATTCTCTTCCTCTCTCTCTCTCTCTCTCTCTCTCTCTCTCTCCTAGTGCTTGCGCCGGCTACAAGGGAGGCTTGGAAGCTTTCGGCTGAGGTTTGGTGGAGGAAACAGAAAGATTTTCTTCTTCTCATCATCCTCTCTTCCTCTTCTTCCCTTGGGCGCATGTAACATACATGAAGGAGAGGGGTTTTCCCGCATGCTGAGAAGAGATCTCCTTCTCTTGGGTCGCCAGTGGCAAGGAGAGCAAGGGAGGGTTTCAGGTGGTGTTCAAGGAAGAAGACAACTCTTCTTTCTTCTTCTTATTCTTCTTCTCTTCTCCTTTCTCCTCATTAGCTGTGGCGCAAGGAGGAGGGTTGATCTTTGGCCGGCGGAAAGAAGGAGTGCCTTCTCTTGGTGGCCAGTAGTGACAAAGGAAGAAGGTCCCTAGGGTTTTGGCCAAGCTAGGGAGAAAGAAAAAGGTGCTTTGGCGACTTTGGTTCTTGGTAGATCGTCACCCACACGACGTCCAAGAAGAGGTGGGGTGATACAGTAGGAGATCGCGAGGTAAACGGGAAGGTATATCTTCTCTCATGATCCCTTTGATCTTACTCTTATTATTTCATGTTGATAATTAATTACATGTTAATTATTATTTAATTAATTATGTTAATTAATTATCTTGGACCTCGATGATAAACATTAAAATCGGCGATCTACACATCATCTAATCCGTGGCTAATCGGTTGGACGAGATTGATTGCTAGAACAACACGTTTGTTTTAGCGGTCACTCGAATCGGTTAGCACGATAATGAGACGGTCGTTTGGGAAATACTTCTCCATTCGGATTGAAAATTTTAATCCGTGGACATGGAGAGGTTTCCCATGCGCGACCCAGAACCGTCACGGAACCCAACAATTGTTATCAGAGCCAATGATTTCCTGTTTTGTGTGTATTGAATTCGGTTAAATTTTTGCACTTATCATATATATTATTTTGCCAGATAATAGTAGGATGTGTATTGGCTAACTCTTTGGTTGTACGCACAAGATCCGACTATTATGGCTAAATATGTGTGTATCTGATTGTGTGTGCATGTGTCTAATATTATTTGAATCCTCGGGGTTGACGAGGCTAAATTTGGTATTTAATTTTTGTAATTAAATACGATAATTGTTTAGCTGCGGTTTTTTGATTTACTTTCGATCTGGATTTGTTGTACACTCCTTTGTGGAGTATAGGATCGATGGATGTAAATTAAAATAGCATTTTATCTCGGCTCGGAGATCCCTTCATGGAGGCTTGCGCATGGTGTAGGGAGGAGCAGACGAGGTGGTGACACGACTGGAGGCATATTGAAGACTAACGCCATAATAGTTGGAAAAATTAGTTTTTTCTTATTTATTGCTTTTAGTTTATATGCTTGTCGTGCATGCATGTGAAAATTCCTCAATTATATATAACTAAGTGGGAGAGGGATAAGAGTCCCATGACCTCCATTACTAATTTGACATGTGATGTGAACAAGCTTGTGCGTTGGCTCTGAGTGCCTTCTCCATATCAGATCAGCTTGTTTTGCGGATCACTAGGTCAGACATGATTATAGGAAGTTATTTAGGAGCGTGTGAATTTTCCCATCGGACGACACATAATCCTAGATAATTGATTTAGTATCGTGTAATGATAAACACTTAGATGCAAATAATAGTATCCTCCCCATCGGAGTCACTGCTATTATTTGTAGGGTCGAAGAGGAACCAACTATAATTTTATTTGTCAAAAGGTTAGATTGACAAGATAGTAAAATTAATGGGTAAAACCTCCTCTTACAAATGTAGAATTTTGTTGGGATCTCCTGACGACATAAACACAAAAACACAGCGGAAACAAGATCCCTCGACCGATCCATGCGAAAGAAAACTCGTACGAAGTTCATTTATCTAATAGTTCTATCTAAAGTGATTACCTTTGGAGCTGCCCTTACGTTTATCCCGCTAGTCCAAGTGCCGCCGGATCTCTTGCACGTTCAAACGTTCGTGCCTCTATGTGTATCCACACGGACACGATCTCTCAACTTCAGGAAGAACTACCTTAGTTGTGCTAGCAACTTAAGGTAGTTCACAAGACCACCAAGAACCCAAAAAGGGTTTCGGCCAACAAGGAGAAGAGGAAGAACAGGGGAAGGGAAGAAGGGAAAAACTCACAGCTTCGAAATGACTAGACCCCCTTTTATACTCATCCCATGAATATGAAGAGACTTTTGTCTTTTTGGCTTCCCTTCATTAAAGCCAATAAAGAGCACATATTTTCATGTGACTCTTCATCTTCTCTTCATCCAATGAAGAGAGATTTTTTCCCTTTAATTTATTAAACACTTTAATAAATTAATATCTCATAAGTTCTCGACTAGGGTTCCTAAGCTCCCGACCAGGACTCCCAACAAAGTCTCCCAAGCTCCCAGCCCGAGCTCCCGACCAAGTCTCCTGAGCTCCTGACCCGAGCTCCCGACTAGGTCTCCCGAGCTCCTGACTCGAGCTCCCGACCGAGTCTCCTGAGCTCCTGACTCGAGCTCCCAACCGGGTCTCCCGAGCTCTTGACTCGAGCTCCTGACCGGGTCTCCCAAACTCCCGATGCATCGTGTCCTTAGTGTGTGACCAAATAGGTTCTCATGACGTTGGCAATGAGCCTAAACCGCTTTAGACACATAAGAATGAGCGGCATCAAGCAATGCATCATTGCTATCCAAGTAACAAGAAAAGTCAAGATCCGACTTAACTTCCGTGACTATGATAATGTATGACCTTGTCTCTCTATCCTTGATATCTAGATTGACCAATGAGGCATTGATCGTGTCATCCTCGATTAATCTTTGTGTTTCTTAATCCCCGAGTAGACTCACTCAAACAAATGAGCTTAATATCTCATATTGACTCATTTGAGCATGGTCATGCGTTTTAGTAGTCTTACTCAATCAAGGGGCCCACAGATATCACTCCCGTCATATGGGAGGGATAGATCCCATCTATATCACTCACATTCCTCCGCATAATTCATTACACACCCAGTAATCGCTTTTATAGTCCACTCTGTTACGGGTGACGTTTGATAATACCAAAGTACATAACTCCTCATGTAGGGAGCCGTAGTGACTTCAAGTCTAAGGACTATTCACACTAATAGTCACATGAAAAAGTTTATGACACTCATATGACAATCTATGAAACATTCTCATTGCGGGTCAATTCAGTACATATTCTCTAATGTATACCCATGTGTCAATTTGATATCATATATCCATGACTTGTTAGCTCTATGCATTAATATTATCCTTGAATATTAATGCTTGACTAGGAATAGTTTAGTGTAGTGTTCTCTACATCATCTCACTATCGATTCAACCAATCGATATGATGTAGCTAAGAACCTACTACCCAAGGACATTATTATACTTAGTTATTTGGCATAAATAATAAAATAAGTATAATAACCAAACATGCCTTTATTAATAATAGAATATGATACAAAATGTCCCTAGTCAATTATCACATAATTGGCTCTAGGGCTCCTACTAACAAATTCATATACGTCCATACTATCGTGTTATACGATATTCTCGGTGTTTTGAGGTGTTGGTTGATTTTAAAATTTATTGTTTGAGGAATCAATATATTTTTTTTGAAATCTAATGTTTGTGATCATTGTGATTCTCAGGTTTTTCAAAAATGACTTAACTCACTTGTTGTAATATTAAAAGAAAAGGAACTTACTGCCCCTAACTATAATGATTGGAAACCGAACCTGGACATTGTCTTGTCTACCGAGGAATCCAAATGTGTACTTTTCGAGTTTTGTCTTGAAAAGCCTAGCAAGAATTATGATGAAGAGGAGAAGGAACATTTTTGGCAGTGGATAAAAACAGACGATATGGCACAGTGTCACAATTTGGCTTCTATGCCAAATGTGCAGCAACATCAACGTTAGGCTTTTTCCACTATTTATGATATGATGTTCAATCTCAAAGAACTTTTCGGACATCAGAAGCAGGCCACTAGGCAAGAGGCAATGAGGAGCTTGATGACGACCACCATGATTTAGGGAATACCCGTGAGGGAACATGTTCTCAAAATGATGGCTCGTTTAAATGAGATGGAAGTCCTTGGAGCAGAGATCGATGGGGAAACCCAGGTCGATATCATTATGAAATCTCTACCAAGGAATTTTGAGCAGTTTCGCCTAAGCTACAATATGAACAAACATACATATTTGTTGGTGGAACTTTAGACAGAACTCCAAGCGGCAGAAGGGTTTTCTCATCAGAGTGCACTTGTTGTAGTTGCTCAAAAGGTTTCTACTTCTAAGCTGAAAGGCAAGAAGAAGAAGAAACAAGGTGAGGCAAAGAAAGCAACAAGACCTCAAGAACCTTAGGGTGGCATCAAGAAGCCAAAAAGTCAAGTGCTTCACGTGCAAGCAGATTGGACATTGGAAGGCGGACTGTCCTTGCCGTCAGAAGAATAATCGAGGTATATCTTTTTGTTTAGTCATTG
This sequence comes from Boesenbergia rotunda, assembly GCA_024364735.1. NCBI lineage: Eukaryota > Viridiplantae > Streptophyta > Magnoliopsida > Zingiberales > Zingiberaceae > Boesenbergia > Boesenbergia rotunda. The sequence goes on along the minus strand of JAGFNQ010000585.1, from coordinate 7,058 downwards.
AAACATGTTTAGCGGTGTTATCTACCGGTACCTGGTGTAGATATGGGAACCATTGATCATGTTTGCAATTCTTTGCAGGGCTTCTATGAAACCCAATGACTAGCTGATGGAGAGATTACCGTCTACATGGGCAATGCTACGGAGGTGGCGGCTATTTCAGTGGGAGACGTTTATTTTGTTGGAACTTGGATGGCTAGAGGGGGGGTGAATGTAGCCAGACACCGAAACATTGCACTTATCGAAATTTCTGCGACTCAAAGATTAGTAGCACAACGGAAGCTAAAGAAATCAGAGTATGCAGAAATAAAACCTAGCTAAGCACAAATGCAAAACGCTAACAAGAGGATTTACAAGGTTCGGGGATAACTTGCACCTACTCCTTGGCGTGCCCTTAAGGTGGGCGATCCCTTGATCGTCGGTAGATCAAGCCCCGGTGAACACCGGATAAAATGCAACCTCCTTCTCGGTGGAGTAACCTCTCCACAGCGTTTCAACAAGGATAAATGTTTAAGCACAATGAAACATAAGAAAGATCTTACTTAGCACTTAGGACAGCAAGAACTCAATTTTTCTCGAGCTCCACTCAGCGCAGATCTCACACAAGAATCCCCTTCATCGTGTCTTCTCGCTGATGGACTCGCCAAGCCTTCTGACTCTTCTTCCCAATGCTCAAGTAACAGATGGTTGCTTCAAAGATGGCATAAGCAAAGTATGAACTGATCGCATGTATGCAATATTGCTATCAGAGTAAGTGTTAGAGTTGTGGAGACTTGTTCGCCATCAAGCGCTTAAGTCCCTTCCACTCAGCTCCAGGTCACCACCTCACTGCAACCTCTAGCTGCTCACCTACAACACTCAGCTACCACTGAACTCTTCCTGGACTCCCTGAGCATCCCTCAGCCAAGCTCCAGTCAGCAGCTCCAGTCTGCAGCTCCAGCCGTTGCAACCTGAGATGGAAAATGGACAAACCTGCTCCAAGAAAAGACCTCCTTTGATTCTCCTTGAGTGTTTGAATCCATCCCTGTCACCTGCAGCTTAATCAGACCATTAGCACAACATATCAAGCAGAAAATCATGCATCAGAGATAAAGAGCAGGCAAATCAGATATGTTCAGACGTGTTCAGAGCGTTTGACAGTGCATTTTGAATTAAAGTGATCGGTCACCGGACCGATCAGGAATATCCCAGACCGATCAGTCTCCAACCTGATCGGTCTCCAGTGAGAAACTTGGGATCACAAGCTTGTATGATCGGTCACCCTGACCGATCACCAGATCAGTCACCAGACTGATCCTGAAATCAACTTGCCACAATTCTGCTCGGAATCCACTGGCTATTGGTCACCAAACCGATCAGGCCGATCTCAGACCGATCAGGCTCGGTCCTGATCGGTCAGGGTGAGAAACCTCGCGATAGTTGATCGTTCAGTCTGATCGGTCGCGGGTTCTCCCTGATCGGTCACCAGACCGATCAGGAGCCGATCAATAGGTTTGTCAAAGACCTACTAGATGCTCCCTGATCGATCACCAGATCGATCAGGAGAAGATCAGTAGGGAAACTCAACCCACTGGTTAGCTCCCTGATCTGTCACCAGACCGATCAAGAGTCGTTCAGTGAGTGAACGCATACTCCCTGATCGGTCACCAGACCGATCAGTCATCGCTGGATCGGTCACCAGATCGATCCACGAAGGAGCACCGTGCCAACTTCCCTGATCGGTCACCAGACCGATCCAAGGGCTCCAACCTAGCCCAACAAGCTAGGGTTTTACCCAACCTAGCCCTCCAAGCTATGACCTGACCCTCCAAGTCAGGATTTCATCCAACCTAGCCCTGCAAGCTAGGACTTTTCACCTAACCCTCCATGTTTGGATTTTTCACTTAACCCTCCAAGTTAGGACTTTTCACCTAGCCCTCCAAGCTACGAGTTTTCACCCAACCTTCCAAGTTAGGACTTTTCCACACCTAGCCCTCCAAGCTAGAATTTTTCACACCTAACCGTCCAAGTTAGGATTTCACCACACCTAGCCCTCCAAGCTAGGATTTTTTACACCTAACCATCCAAGTTAGGATTTCTCCACACCTAACCGTCCAAGCTAGGATTTTATCAAACCCAGTCCCACTAGGTATGCCTAGTCCATGACCAGGACTTAAACCCAATCATAATCATAATCATCAACCTAAACTAAAATCGATGTCAACACCAAAACAATAATCAGGGTCAGACTGCATCAACAATCTCCCCCTTTTTGTTGTTTGATAATTTGATTTTAAGTTTAGGGATTCGAAATCACTTTTCTCAAATTTCAGAATCATAGGGGAATCAGGATCCTCCCCCTACAACATTATCTTCCCAAACTTAACCAACCACACTCTCCCCCTTTGTCAAACACTGAAAACGGTCTAGACGGGTTGTTTAGATTAAACATACTCCCCCTCAACCCTAGGGGTATCCCAAAACAACAAAGGTATGATTTATTTTGAAAGCATATGAAAACATATGATAAAGATAGGGCATGACAATACAAACATATGTATCATATGGACATGGAGCATAACATAATCATGCATAATAAGGCATTCATAATGATAGTAATATCATGAATACTCAAATAAGCCAATAATGAGCAAAAGATAGTAAAAACATCCATAACAATCAGTCATAGCAGATGCAGCACATAGCATCTAAGTCAAGTCAAATACAACACAAATAAACATCAAAGTCAAGTCATCATCAGTGCTCAGCAGGAAGGTCATCGTCCTGCATCGGATCATCGGTCGTATCATCAGGTATATAGGACCCTGGTGGAGCACTGCCAAAGGGCGCATCTCCAGGAAGGGCAGACAGGTATGGATGACCAGCCGCCCACACGCGCCACTCCTCGACCCAGGACTGGTGCTGGGTCAGCATCGCAGACTGATACGCCTCCTGACTGGCGCGCAGATTAGAAATCTCGGATCGGAGCTCCGTCTGAAATGTCGTCTGCCCGAGCTCCAACAGGTGTAATCGATGATCCATGGACTGCTCGAGCTCCGTGATCTGCCATCGTAGATCGGGATCTGGATCGTACTCATGGTCTACTGCAGCGGGCGCCTCAAGATGTACAGCCGGAGCTGCTGGTACCTATACGTGGGCCGCTCGTGGTAGCTCCCCTAGACCCCGCCCATCCTTTCATATAAGACCGTGACCCTGAGGTCTGACAACAATACCAGACTTGGAAAACACACGTTTCCCAAGTCAGCAGTCTTGTCGAACCATCGACACCGTCTGACCCTTGGACACATCGATACCGACTGACTGGAGCCAATCAGTGATAATGTGTCCATATGACATGTAGAGTGTGCGCCGTTCGAGCTCGCTATACGCTATGATGGAAAAGATAAGGCACGCCGTGAGATCATACTCCAGATGGCGATGCATTGCATAGAGTAGCAAACAATGATATGAACGGATCTCATTGAGAGGTTTGGAAGTGATCGACAGAATACAGTTTGTGATTATCTTGAAAAGAATATAATCATTAGGGGAAAGACAAAGAGCAGCAAAGGTCGGGAAGTTGGGCCCTAACTCATCGAGGTCATCTGACCTAGGATGTCGAAAGAAATACTCGTAGATCGAGTCGAGGGTGACTCCCACAAATGGAGGCAGTAACGGGTCCGGGATCGCAGGATAGATAGAGTAAAAATTAGGCTATCGTCGACAACCAAGAAATTCTGAAAAGTTTTTGTGGGTAAAGTTAAGGTTGGTTTTGGCTACCCGAGTTGTATACCCAAAACTCTCTTGTGGTCCTGGTTGCAAGTTGTTGTAGAATTCAGACACAAGATCAACATTTATGGTTCGCTCGAGAGAAAGAAAAAATTCAAGATTATAGAAATCAACCACCTCTTTAATAGAGGGGCAGAGCTCATTTAAGAAAGTCCTATCAATCGATCTGTAAGGTAGAAGTTTAAAGGTTCTAGTTTGAAAGGTTTGTTCAAGGTAAGCATTGGGAAATCTAGAACTCGAGGATGGTTGAGGTCATTGAGAGGGTCTGGAAGAAGAAGGGGCTTTATCCTTTGAGCTGCCCTCCACTGTTTCCTTTTCCTTGGATTCTCTTCTAATGAATGTGAAGAGAGGATCATGAATACAATTTAAATCAAATGAGTAAGATCAAATTGATCATATGAACATGGTTTAATCAATGGAGTAAGATGTGATCAAAGGAGATTAGATTTAATCAGTAGCATGGCAAGGAAGGGTCACGGTAAGAATTAGGGTAACAACACGAAACACACCACAGCACAAAATGAAGATCATGATTAGCATAAACACATGATCGAAGAAGTAACATATAAGATGAAACGAAACAAAAACTTACTTAGGTGCCATGGACTGAAGGTTCTGAAGGCTTGAAAGAGAGCTCGCGCAGGAGAAAGTTCTCGGGCCAAGAAATGTGCTCAAGACCTTGAGCAAGAAAGAAACTTGTTGAAGACAAGGAAGAGCTCGTAGGACACTTTCTCAGGATCGCACGCACACAGAAGCTCACGCGCAAGAGGAAACCACACACAGGGAAGAACACGCGTAGGGAGGAGGAAACACACGAAGAAGATCGCGTGGGAAGGTGTTTAGGTGCTAGGGTTTGGGGAATAAGGGGTTTTCGCGAAGTTATTAGGTTGGTGGATCGTTCCACCAACCGAAATTTAATGTGATCGAACGGATCAACGTTTGATCTGGTAGCGCCAGGACCGATCAGGCTCCGGCCTGATCGGACTGGCCTGGTCCTGATCGGTCCGGGTGACCGATCAGGCAGGCTCTTGATCGATTGGCTGATCGATCGGCTGATCGATCAGTAAGCGATCAGAAGGTTTGGAGGTTTTCCCTTGAGCCCCCTGATCGGTCTGTGGACCGATCAAAATAGGATGCCAGATCGGTCCAGGGACCGATCCAGGCCAATACAGTGAGTTTCGTCAATTTTCGTGAAGGGTTCGTGACCTCTCTGATCGGTCTATGGACCGATCACCACAGGAGGGGTCCAGATCGATTCGGGGACCGATCAGTCATATGACTGATCGGTCGGGTGACCGATCAGGCTTCCTGGTAATTCCTGATATGTTCTGAAACTTTCAGTTTCAGATTTCTAGACGATTTGGGATAAGATCTGATACAGATTATCGATCTTGGAAGTGGTCCCTAGACTAAAATTAATCCCTAAACAAGGATCAATGGTCCTTATGGGTGTAACAATCACTTTGCTCCACTCAATTGGAGTCAAACTCAATCAACAAACATCCACTCAATTTCAAACAAGTTTGTATCAAATTCAAGTTTCTAATCAAGTTTCCTTGATTGGAATGTCCAAGTATGATCATGCAGCCAAATACACATGTGTTATGCATTGGTTTTCCCCATACTTAGTCACCAAAGTGATTTTTATCTCGTCAACCAAATATCTCAAGGGATGCAATGACATTTCGAGAAATTTAGTTGATCCTAACATCTCACCCCATTTCTAGCAAACAAAAACGTTTTGTTGAACCTTATAGTTTGTGTGAGATATCCCCAAGTTACCAAATTGTTTCCCAACAATTTCGAAATGATCATCAAGGGTTTTGAATGCATTTTGATGTCTATAAAGCGCGACACATTCCCAACTCCCTTCTTAAAAAGCTAAACTCATTTTCGGGGAGTGGTTTAGAGAAAATGTCTGCTAAATTTGATTTGGACTCTACATATGAGAGTACAACATCTCCTCTAGCAACATGATCTCTAATGAAGTGGTGACGCACTTCAATATGTTTAGTTCTAGAGTGATGGACTGTATTCTTGGTTAGGTTAATTGTGCTAATGTTGTCACACAACACTTGCACACCCTTGTAACTTAATCCATAGTCCTCTAGAGTATGAATCATCCACAACAATTGCGATATGCTCTCTCCCATAGCAATATATTCTGCCTCGGTCGTGGAGAGAGCTGTTAGTGATATGAGAGAAGTGTCCTAAGGCAATCGCCTTATGATTGTAAAACATTTATATTAATAAATGATAATTCACTATTTGAGTATACATGCTTGTGTATTTGATTGGGATCTTAAACTCATCTACTGAATGTCCGCAATACAACTCACAGCATAAGAGAATTTGTGATGAGATCACAACTAGTGATTATCTCTAAATGCGCAAATGTGAAGTATTGAAAATATCCCTAGTCGATGAATTGATAAAAAACGGACACTATCAATTCTGTTGAGACTAGCATGGGTTATTCTCTAATCAGCTGATTCTCACTGGCTGGTGACATTGAGATGTCCGGAGATAAACATGGATGCTAGTTAAGGGAACTAGTTCATTGGAGTGACTAGCTGTAAGACTTCATATGGGAATCTACATGTAGATATGTCAATGAAGATCTTACTGCGGCTTAAGTGCGATATTCCTTTGACTTGCGGTGTTCAAGTCATCTTGGTCATGGAGACTTATACTTTGACATCTTAAGCAAGCATCTCCAAGGAGGTGTAGACCCAGGATGATCGGGTATAAGCCGAAGTGCCCGAAGATGTTTGAACAGCCTACAAAGGATTCACCACTCCTTGCGAGGAGATGTATACCCAGGTCTATCGTCAGATTGTTACTCAAAGCCTCTGGCCCAGAGCATATCATGTTTAGAGTGAGAGTCTCTAAAATACATGAGAGTAATTAGAATCCAAAGGACGAGTAAGACATTACTTGGGCTAGGCGTGACGTAGTCAGCCTAGTGGGGACTGACACCATTGACCGTGTCCTGAACCAAGTGGGTATAAGGTGGTGAAGGGAATGGGGCACGATTCATTAGAGCTGCTGAAGGGTTTCAGAATAATTTCTTCTGAGGTCAAACCGTTGATCTTTCGATTAATTGGGGATCATGATACTACTAGGTGCTACTCATGATCGTTCTATAATTAGTTAAATTATAGACGGCCAACATAAATCGAAAGCCTATTTAGTCACACGCACTACGAGTAATCGAGGGATTTAAAACGAGTTGAAAATTGGATTTTCCGATCAAGAGAAATAAGTCGAATCTGAGTTAGTCAGAGGCGCAA